>LMYD01000340.1:0-33596 GCA_001630595.1 Pseudogymnoascus sp. BL308 | reverse complement strand
CCTCCACCATCGGCAATCCCCCGCCGCCCTCTCGGTCCACGTCCTCTCTCGCTAGCTACTCCTGCTAGCGTTCCGGCTACCGAGGGGAAAGAGAATGCGCCTCTCCTCCCACCACGCCCCTACCTAGAAGCAACCACGCCAACAGCGGCAGCTACCTTCCAAGCTCGCAGCCGGGCAGACACTCTCTTTCCTGCCTTTTCACCCTCACCTACCAGCCACTCATCCACTCACCCCACGGCAACAGAGCCTTACACCATAACCATTATCCGGCGCGACCCTCCCACCGGCGCACAATGGACCATCGGATCTCTTCTGATATCCCCACGCTCCACCCCGTCAGTGGTAGTTACCATCACCACACCGGGGTACACGGCTTTCAGCAACCCGCCCGGGGAATTTAGGCGCGAGATTAATACAGATAAACCTGTGACAGCTGTGCGGCGCCGCGGGCATCGAAGGGGGCATTCCGCCTTCTCCACCCACTCCTCTGATCAGACCTCAGTACCACACCTACAACCCAAAGACTCACAAGCCTACACCTTCCCCTCCCCCTGGTCCACACCCTGCACCTTCGCTACTGCGCCATCGGGTCGTGCGCTGAGGTGCACACACGAACTCCCCACCGTAGACGCGGAGGGCGAGCCGACGGTGGAGGGAATCGTGGTGAGCGAGTTGCGGTATAACACGCCTGCTACCTCGCTATTTGGGCTCGCGAGGCCGAAACATAGACACGGGGACAGGCATGGGGAGACGAGGAGGATCCCCGGGGCGTTGCCAGGGTCGCTGCCGCGACCGGAGTCACGACCGCACTCACGCGCGAGACCGAAGAGTGCACCCTCTTCACCACTGCACGCGCCGGCGAGTTATCTGGCGCATGAGAGTTCTTGGACAGGAGACGAGGATGGTGGGGATAGGGATGGAGGGGGTTTGGATTTGTCACTGGGGAGAGAGAAGGCGGGGGGTGGACGAGCAGGGGGGAGGGCGAAGTTGGGGAAGTTGATTGTGTTTGGGGAGGGGATTAAGATGTTGGATCTTGTGGTGGCGGGGAATATGGGGGTTTGGTGGGAGGGGTGGGGAGAGAGGGCGGAGAAGGGGGAGTTGAACTGAGGTTGAGAGAGAGAGTCGAGTGGATAGTATCGATGATCATGGTGGTTATTTGTATGTATATTAGCGAGAAATACAGAGGCATTCCTATCTTACTGCCACGTATTCGCATCGAAACAGAACAGCAACGGTTCCTGCTAACCTCGAACATCGGAGAGATACTGTATGCATCTGGTAGGATACATATGCGGGCCACAACGTGCTGTCGCCGCGGGGTATTAAGTACATTCCAGAGACGGGGTCAGCATTCGCGCCTGATAGTGCCTCAAGCAACTGCTCGCGTTTTCCGGCGGGTTGTCTGAAGAGTAGTGAACACTCTAGCGTCGCCAATATCGAGTCCAGAAAGAAACGAGCGAGGAAAGACGGCCCAGAACTGTGAATATCCTCGTCGTACGTGGGAGACACTAGCACCAGCCCTGACGTTTGCTTCATTTTCACTGAGGGGATGAGTGTTCATACAGCGTGAGTTGGCCAGACACTCCACAGCGGCGTACGAAAACGCAGCACCATCAAGAAATTGGGTGAATAGAAAGGAGATTGTCGTGGTGATCAGGTATGCCTATATGTATGTAATGATGATTTGGCATTTCGCAGGGGATTATGGGATATATTTTAATACTTTAAACATTGCTAGCATAGTGCTTATGTCCTAAATAATCAGGGCCCCCGAATCAGTGGTAACGATTCGTCCCGTCGCATTCCAATCCTTCATCAAATAAATATAAGCCTCCGCAATATCTTCCGCATTCGCAACTCTCCCAAGAGGAAGCTTTGCGCCGTACGTCTTGAGCATACCCTCCTTCTGATCCACCGTCAAAAGCCCGTCCCAGAATGGCGTGTCCACCAGTCCAGGGCTTACAACATTAACTCTAATAGGCTTCAAATCAACGGCCAGGTTCCGCGCCATGCTGCAGACGCCGCCCGCGTACCCTGCGGGAATCGTCCAGGAAGGGGCGGGACGTTCCCATATGGTGCCGGTAGTCATTGTGATCGACGACTCTGGGCCGGGAGAGAGGTATCGCGACCCCACTTTTGCGACCAGCATAGGGGCAATGAAGCGTAGTTGTCCAGCGGCTACGATCTTGTCTCGTGTGATGTCCTGGACGGGGACAATAGCGATTTTATCCGCAGCTGTGTAAATAATGTGGTCTACCGCGCCGACTTTCTCGAAAAGGGCATCGAGTTCTGCTTCAACGGTATCTGTGGAGAGGTCGCAGGTGTGACCGCGGACTTGGGAGTTGGGGAAGGAGGTGGTGAGTTTTTGGACGGTGGATTCGATGCGAGCTTGCGAGGAGGAAGTGATGGTGACGGTGGCTGATGAGGCTAGGGAAGCTTCGGCGACGGCGAAGCCTATACCAGAAGTTGCACCGAAGATGAGGACATGTTTGCCAGCGAGTTTGTTGTATTTGTTTATAGACATCCTAGTGTTTCTTGGTATGAGATACTTTCTCTCTATTTTGGGATTTTCTCCACAACAGTATTTGATTAACGCCATTATTCCGAGGATCTGAGAGAATACTTATAGGAAATCCCCGCTCAACTGAATCATACTGTTACCTGCAGGTTACCTGGAATCCCAAGTTAAGTCCGAATGGCTTTGCAGTAATGAGAACAGGCTCCGAAGGCTTGCATAAGGCGGCTTTTCTGCAAATTACAACAATTCGGCGCTCCTTCGGTGATAAGTATTTTAAACCCAGCCACATATCATTCGTTTTGCAGTGACCGGGAGGTCTATTCGCTCAACCTGAGTCTTCCCTGTCTTAAATGGATTATTTAGGATAGACGGATTGGATAGGTCCAACTGAATCGGATTTAACGCCAAGCGAATGCACCGACGTGCATATGGGTACATAAGATATGTCACTGAGATAACTATGCGGCAATTCACTTGGTAAAGCTTCTTTTAGGGTCCAGGAGAGATTATCGCAGTTCGTATTTCCTCGAGATGACACTTCATTATTGGGAATAGGAGCTACCTTTGCGCAATATTAGTTTATAAATTACGGATATGATATTCTAAAACATAGTGAACGCCTCGACCTGAATGCTCGTCGTGTATAAGAGGTAGAAGAGACACATGACCACAATTTCGAAATTCTAGGTGCGCGTTTAGCATCTCTCCATTCATTTTAGCCGTCGTATATCTCTGAAGTGAGCAGAGGGTGATCGCTGAGATTTGCCCTGCTTACGGTAAGTTACGGCAAGGATGTTTCAGATCATTGTTGCCTACCAGAAGTCGCTATCGAATCCCCACTGCTCAACACTTGCCCAGCCTTCTTCGCTGAAACCCATAGCAGAATCAGGAATGGAGTCCTCGGGCTGCCTCTGTGCAGCTGGCGTGATCACGATCTCTAGGATTGACTGTAGTACTTGTTTGGCCTGACAAAACAGCTGATAATTCCCATCGCTAGGCTCAAACAAAACATCGAGGTGTGCTGTGAGCACAGAGAGAGCTTCTATAATCTGCGTTTGAGACACAGCTTCCTGTCGATCGAGAAAAATAGTGCTGGCGGGGCGCAGAAGGTTCAGCGCAAGCACAGCGGCGGCAGGGAGGGCAAAAGTTGCCACCTTTGCCTTGTTAGCGGAATTTCGGAAGGAGCACAATTAACCTACTCTCCATGCTAATGAGGTGTGTGCGAATGTCGACAACCTGTCTCTCCGAATCATTGCATCATTCACCCAGGAAAGCATTTCGAAAGCAACTGACAGGGAGCTCGCACTAATCTCCCGAGTATGACGGGAAAGAGCCCGCTCTGCTAGGAATAAAGTATGAAGGTAGAAAAGCTTGATTAAGATCAGAGTGTCAAGCTGTTTGGGAGAATAGCCGCTGTGCCACAATGCGCCTCGCGGACTTTTGAGCATGGCTGGCAAAGAATCCCAGGCCGCTTCACACTCTACTCGAATCCTGCTGTAATGATTTTAGCTATGTATCATTGATATGAAGGCACCCTCACGCTATAGTATCGGGCACGTTTGTTGGGTGCCGACCTAGGAGGACTTCTAAAATATCCTCTCGAACTGTTGCAAGTATCATTGACCATCGTCGACCCGCATGTTTCCTAATCTCTCCCTTGGTATTCCAACCATTCTGGTCAATTGACTGCATCTCATTAGTCAGTTTTTCTCTATCATACTCGTACATTTCTTCTTCAAGATCAAGTGGTACATGAATATAGCAAAAGCGTTTGCTTATTCTCGGCGGGCGGCCTAAAAACGTCGCGAAGCTCATATCTGCTCCATAAATTCTCGCGAATATCCGCTTGCGGAGTTGGACTACAAAAAAGGGTGCTTTCGGGCCTTCGACAAGCTCTTCATGGAGACCAAGGGCAAATAATGCACTGATTGCATCGTGGAGCCGACGCCACGTCTTGAAACCTAGGGCTGTGAGTTTATGGCCACATTAAGCGGGGTGAATTATTACTTTGGTCTCCATCGAACATGGAATGCAAAAGGAAGTTGAGATGAAGTAGCGTTATGTGCATGTCGTTTAGGTTGTCGAATGTCTCGCAAAATAGCAAGCACGTATCGCTTGCTTCGACGAGCTGTAAGATAAGGCGTTGTCGTTCTACCTCTGTGAAATTGACTGCTTGCCAGTGTCTATTTTCTATCGCAGTCATCCTAACAGTGTCAGAGTGGTTTATAACAGAGTGGTTCACTGTGCCACTTACCCAATGAAAGCTATTATTATACCAATAGTCTCCCACCGCAAGTTAGATGCAGCGTAGAGAGAATAGAATTCCTTTACAGACATTGTATCACTAATATCGAAGGGCTTGGTGCTATTGTCAAACAGCCTGCGAGACATGGAAAGGACGCTATTCGTTTGATCGGTGCTTCGCTCAATCTCTGCCATATCGGCCGAGAAAGACTCTTGAAAGAGAGTTGCGCATGTGGAGCCTAGAAACTGCTCACTGCTGTGACCCTGCCATTCGGAAAATAATGTCTTCGTCGCATTAAGCTTCCGTAGGCTCAAGGCAAGGCGCAGCACGTCTGCCCCATTTTGTACTCGTTGAAGATCCTGGGTGGATTGGGCGGCAGCCCGGGCAACTTCTCCGTCTATTCGTATGTTTTCAGGAGAAGTCACGCATTGTTGATTCTGATCACTAAGTTCGTGGACGACCGCCTCAAACGATGACGACCCAAGGAAGCCTGGGTTGGGATAAAGCCGGGCTTGTGGTATAGAGGGCGTGGGCACGATTGGAGAACACAACCTATCAACGGGCTTTAGAACGGGCTTTGAAAAGTGGCATGATCTTGAAAGTATAGCGCATGCTTACATCTCGCTCCTCGGCGACGGAGAGGCGGCCGAAGGCCTCGAGCGCTTGAATGGGTTCTCGCGATAGAAACATTCTGTAGAGTTCCCCTTTCTCTCGCAGCGAGAGCAGACTGGCTGCACATGATCGCATGCAAGTTTTGAAACTCTACAGGGATCACAAGAAGCTCTTAGGCGCTTCTTCATCCTGCCTGCATGGCTTAATGACATTGTTCCAGCGTAACTGCGGTTTTGTAAGTCGGTTGAGGATCGGAGAAAGCGGGGTACTTCGGACAAATTGGATTAACCTCATCTAATTGTTTAACTAAGTCAGACAAATCCGAAATAGATATCTGAGCTGGTGGGCTAATGCAAGCAGATAGGCACGTACATCCGAGATTACTCTCGGGGAACCGCATGTTGGGGTATTCGCGTAGCAATATTGGGGACGTTGTGTCAACGGGATGGATGCACCTAGAAATACAAGCACAACTGTGGATACTAGGGGATTCCTTATCACCCCAGTTAATCGTGACAACCCTGTCCCTCAACTTCTTGCGCTAGTCTTGAACACTGCGACTTGGGGCCATGGTTATCGTACCCGGATGAAGCGGCCTGACAGTAGTATATCTGGGACATTTGACATGACAGAATACCACAGGTCTTCAAGAATTTACCCAACTCCAGTTAAAGATCTACTGGCGTTCTTTCAGCTGTAACTTTATTTGGGCTCATTGCAGAATTTGTGGGGGGATTAACTAAAATATAGACCAGCTCGAAGGGGAATGAAATTCTCCATCGAATCCACACAGTCGATGGCAACGAGACTTACGTCAGGCTTGATATCAGTTATCCCTAAGAATTTAGCTACTAAAAAAACAAATATACCAGTCGAAATATAGGTTCAAAAGACTCGCTCATTTTGTGGCTCTAGAGCTAATCGCGACGCCGGAAGTTCAACAAATGTACCACGATGACAGACGGCAGCAAAGGGGAACCGCCAAGGTCACAAACCCCACCCCGTGAAGCTAATAACCCCTCCCGCCGTATCATAACAACTTCCCACTCCGAACTCTCCATGGCAGATGCCAAAGCCAACTTCGTATGCCTTAGCCTAAAACTGATTCAATTCTCCTTTGCTACGTGGTTTTCTTATAAGTAATCATATATGAATGGGACGGGGTGTAGATTGCTGGGCCGTGGCTGTTATGATAAGAAACGACGGGATTGCTCGCGGAATCTCCATGTTGCGTCAAAATAAAAGAAGGTATACCCGAAAGAAGCAAATCATAACATGCACAGTGTGGTACAATTATAGTTTAACCAAATATCAAAACTTGCTGCTCGACTAGCTAAACTATATATGGCAACCTTGAGTACACCAAAGATAGTACAAGTCGTAGATGAATGCCGAAATCCTCT
This sequence comes from Pseudogymnoascus sp. BL308, assembly GCA_001630595.1. NCBI lineage: Eukaryota > Fungi > Ascomycota > Leotiomycetes > Thelebolales > Thelebolaceae > Pseudogymnoascus > Pseudogymnoascus sp. BL308. The sequence continues at coordinate 26,818 of LMYD01000340.1, read as the reverse complement.
ATCCATCGTGACTGATGTCAAATCTGGGCATATTCGTCGCAAACTTCAATCAATTTGCGATGTATTCCTGGTTCCTTACGAAGTCAGCATAGGGGCAATCTTGGAAATGGAAGTTACTCACACTAGCTGAATGGCCTGCGTCTGGAACCCAAAGCAGCCGAGAATCAGGTAACCCTTGATGCAAATCATAGGCGGTCTGAGGAGGGCATATAATATCATATCTCCCCTGGATGATCGTCGCTGCATTTCTGTTAGCAAGTACATCATATGCTTTGTCTCGTAATATTACTTGGAATGTGGCGGATTTTATCCAAATTGCTCCTCTTCAAGATGTGGCCATCTTCTAGCCAGGCTCCATTAATAAAATAATGGCATTCAAGCAAAGCATGTGAGAGTGACCAATTATCATCATTTATGTTTTCGAGGTTCGCTTGGTTCACTTCTATTGTCCCTATAGACAGGTCCCACGTATTCCACGATCTCGCAGCAGCGATCTGTGTCTCCCTATCGCTGGCTGTAAGCAACTTGTAATACCCTGTATATGGAGTGTCTTGGTCCTCTTTAGGTAGGTGATCAATGAACTTGTCGAATAAATCTGGGAAAATGCGCGCCGCCCCAGCCCGTCGAGACCAGTCGAGCTCTTCCTTTCGTACAGTAAAGATGCCCTGGACGATGAGAGAGCTAACAAGTTCGGGATGTTCTTGCGCATACAATAGTGACAGGGTAGAACCCCAGGAACCACCAAATACGGAGTGCCATTTCGGAATGCCGACGTGCTTGCGAAGAACCTCAATGTCGTTGAGGATGAACTCCGTTGTGTTCTCGCGGAGATCTGCATTTGGAGTGGACTTGCCCGCCCCTCGCTGATCAAAGAGGACGACACGGTACACGGCAGGGTCGAAATAAACGGTGTTGGCTTTGCTAGTTTGTCCGCCTGGACCACCATGTAGATACAGTACTGTTGAGTCTTTAGAAAGCAACATTATCTCGCGAGGTTGTTCACTTACCTGGCTTGCCATCCTTTTTTCCATACTGTGAATAGTATAACGTGTGGATGGAACTTACGGCAAGGAAGCCATCATCGAAAGCGTCCTCATGATCGTATCCAGGAATACTTCTTGGTGAAGCCATTGTGAAATTCAGCAATTCAAATTCTTATACTGTTCTAACAAAAGCAATAAGACTGACAATGGAGAGATAGGCAGGAACGAAAAAAGTAGGCTTGGATATTAAGCTCGCTTACGGATTTAAGTCTGCTGATATCTTCAACCAAAGGTGGCACGCCGCAACTACCATGAGTGAGTTTCTTTGTTAAAGTTGCCGGTTTAGGTTTGGGCCAGCTGGTAATCATTGCTCGGAGCTAGAAATCCTGGCTCGGAGCTGGTAATCCTGGTGTCGGAGCCGACGATCCTGGCTCGGAGCTGGTAACCCTTGTTTCGGAGTTAGATCCTAGTTTCGGGACGTAATCTGCAACTTAGGAGTATTGAACGTTAACACAATATCAAAGCCAAAGAAGCAGGTGTGGGGCCCTTACGATAATATGGTACACATTTCTGTAGCTACTAATGTACAGTAGAAGCAGCGCATCTTCACTAGAAAGGTCCTATGTTAAGCATTACCCAGAATCCCCAATGTTGACTATTTAATAAGGCACACCCTTCGTTCTGGCCGTGGTTTCTGGAGTTAGGATAACAATTCAAGCCTACTTTTAAGCAAACAAGATGATGAACATTATTTTCGCTCTCGCTTTGACTAATCAGATTGTCAATGCGCTCCCATCAATAGTTTATGAGCGTGCCACGGCCGCCCACCAGGTTGGGTATATCAGCGTGTCAGTTGCAACACTATGGACCACCTCCAGCAAGCCGCGGCCATTGATTGATACACCCGCCCTTACAAACCCAGCCGACATCGACGGTTGGTTGAGTTCGATGAATGTCAGCCAGTATCTCGATCTCACCGACAACAGCCGTACCCAGACCCAAGCACTTTACGGCGCTCAGGTCGGTATTATCAGCGAGCAGAACGGATGGTATGAGATTGAGGCTATAGGCCAGCCAACACCAAAGGATCCTATTGGCTACCCAGGCTGGGTTCCAACAGCTCAAGTGTCTCTCGACTCTAGCTATGGTAATCTACAGTCGAAAAGGCCCTTTGCAGCGATCGACAAGGTGGCCACTGCACCACTATACCGCGATGCTCTGATGAAGGAGAAATATTTTGAGATCTCCTATGATACGCGGTTACCAGTCATGGCACATCTTGGACGAACAATCCAAGTCGCAGTTCCCGGTGGTGGCTCAGCATACTTGTCTACGAAGCATGCTACTGTGTACAGCTCAGTTTCAAAGATCCCATATCCAACTGGAGATGACCTCGTTAAGGCTGGGAAGCTGTTCCTCGGCCGCCCATATCTCTGGGGTGGTGCATCAGGCTTTGCCTTTGACTGCTCTGGGTTGACGCATACCCTATACGATGCACATGGTATCACAATTGCTCGCGATGCCAGCTCCCAGGCAGACTTCACCGGCCATGGAACAAACGTTGCTCGTTCTGATTTGCAGGCCGGGGACCTCATCTACTATGCCAGCAACATTACAGATTCAAGCAGCATCTATCATGTTACAATGTACATTGGGAGTAACGAGATGATCGAAGCCCATGGCGCTGGAGTACCTGTGAAAATCTCGCCGGTTCGCTTCGATGATGATTATTGGGGTGCACAGCGGTTCTTAACCCGTTAGATGTGTGGGTACTTCTGGAATTAACGGTGGTTAAGCAATATACTAGTCATAGTCAGATAGTATTTACAATAAATAGTATTTTATGCTAAATAATTAGGCCATTTATTCTCCGGTGTAATCACTAGATTTTAATAGTCTACTGCTAGGCTTTGGGTTTTATAACTTAAACATTACTTGTGGACTATATTCTACAAAATAGAATATGAGACAGGAAGTGTAGATCAAGACCATCCTGATTACCATGAAAGGCTACGGTCTCCCCCATCATCCAAAGCGCATTATCTCCTCTATCTTCATCGCATATTACCACTCGGTTATAATTGCGGAATTTAGGCAATCTGAACACAGAGCATCTTACTATTGAAGATGCGCTGCCTCTATTGCGCATTAACCGGCACGTAAATAATGACTGATAGCCCTGGCTCGGAGCTGACAACCCTGGCTCCGAACCCAGTGTTATCAGCTCCGAGGCAGGGCTGTTAGCTCCGACACTAGGATTGCCAGCTCCGATACTGGGATTGCCAACTCCGAACCAGGATTGGTGGCTCGCCCCAACCAAAACACGAAGTTTCGTTGTGATAAGTGCTACTATTGTGAGAAATTTGGCGATGATAAGCAAGATGATACACGTTACAGGCATCGTACCCCGCAACTTCGGCTATGTAACTTTATCAAGCTCGTTTTGTCACAATACCTACGGGATATATTCAATTAGTAGCCTAACCGCTAGTCAAAAGCACAATGATTGTAATTATTTAGCTCCTTATCATACTCTTCTACTATGGCATGGGCTACATAGTCTCTGTAATGCAGCTCACCTTCCTGATACAGCGTAGCGAACTTGTTAGTTTGGATACTGCCAGGTGCCCCTTCGTATCAATAGTCGGGGATGCTTCTTATTAGAAACTGTATATAACTTGCAGTCGTTGTTCAGAACATGCATCTTCAGACATATTCTCTTCCGTGTCAAAGAAGTTTTAATGGGTGAGTTTTGGTGACCTAAACGCCCCTACAGTGAGATATTTGTTGACCTTTGATAGCTACCAAAGAGATTGACTCGTTTGTCAACGAGAAGGGGACGCTTTCGTCTGGCGATGTCGAGCCTTTCGATGCGACAATTGACGAGGGCGGAGATATCCCTACAGATGAAGAAAAGTCCACCCTTCGCCGCGTCCCCGGGAGCCTTCCTATCGTAGCCTACTTTCTGTGCGCCGTCGAATTCGCCGAGCGTGCATCCTACTACGGCATCTCAACTCTGATTAGCAATTTCATTAATCGGCCTATGCCTGTAGGCGGAAATGGTTATGGCGCCCCCCCACGCGGAACTCAGCAAACTGCCGGAGCACTTGGAATGGGGACAGTCAAGGCGAATGCTGTAAACCAGTCTTTCAGCATGTTGGCGTATGGTCTTCCACTTATATTTGGCTACATAGCGGATGTCTATACTGGACGCTTCAAGCTCATTTGCTGGGGTATTCTTGTTTTTGGTATCGCCCACGTGTTAATGGTCGGCTCTACTGCGCCATCGCTCTTAGCTAGCGGTGATGCTAAAGCCCCATTCTTCATTTCTGTGTATATCTTGTCTATCGGCACTGGTATGAAGCTTCTTCCCTATATATGAACCAGTATTAACTGTTTCCTCACAGCCATGTTCAAACCAAATATTGCGCCGCTACTTCTTGATCAAAACCCTCATACCACACCTAAGATAAAGGTTCTAAAAAGCGGCGAAAGGGTCATTATTGATCCCGAGGCCACAACGGAGAGAACCATGACCTGGTTTTACCTTATGATTAATATTGGCGGAATGATGGCAGTGGCCACTGCATACTCAGAGAAGTATATAGGATGGTGGTTGGCCTTTGTGCTGCCGCTTTTCGTATATCTTCCGCTTCCCCTTCTAATGGTACGTCCCTTCTCACTTGTTTGCCCAATGGGTAAATTTATCAGATTTTCAGATCTCTTTATTGTAGTTTAGATGTGGCATGTACAGGAACTGATCTTTGCGCAGTTTTGGATCCGGAAACGTCTCATCCTATACCCGCCAGGAGGAAGTGACCTCCCCAATGTTTTCCGTGTGCTAGGCATTTGCCTAAGGCACGGCGGTATCTTCAAGATTGGAAGGCACGGATTTTGGGAACCTGCTAAGCCGTCCGTTATTGCCGCCCGAGGACTCAATATCCGTACCAGATGGAATGATGAATTTGTTGATGATGTTCGCCGAACATTCCAAGCTGCGGGCATTTTTAGTTTCTTCCCGATCCAGTATCTTAATGACAATGGCATCGGCCAGGCTGCGAGCTTTTTGTCAACCATGCTGACGACTAATGGGGTACCCAACGATGTTATCAGCAACTTCAATTCGTTGAGTATCATCTTATTTGCTCCAATAATCAACTACGGCCTTTACCCGTTATTACGACGCCAGAATATCCACTACGGCCCAGTCGCTCGCATCACCACTGGCCTCGCTATGTCTACAATAGGCGGCATGGGATACACCTTGCTTAACTACTATGCATATAAGTTGGGACCTTGCAAAGAGTTTGGTACGAGCGCTACATGTGTTGATGCAAACGGCGTCTCTTTGGTTGCCCCTATAACTATCTGGGTATGTATCCTCCTTGTTCTATCAAACATCATAGTGCATTGTAAGATGATCTGCTAACACAGTATTAGTGGATAGCTCTCCCATATGCGATTGGTGGTATCTCTGAGCTATTTATCAATATCCCGGCTTATGGTATCGCTTACTCTCGCGCCCCTAAAAATATGAGAGGTCTGGTTATGGCCCTCAACCTCTTCACTACTTCAATCGCATATATTATTGGCCTGGCTTGCTCGTCAGTGATAAAGGATCCCTACCTAACCTGGGACTTTGGTGGGCCATGTATCGCAGGAGGAATCCTTACTGCTGTATTCTACTTTACATTCCGCCATATCGACAAGGAAGAGTACACAGTTAGCCAGAGTGGTGACTATCATCTAACCACAGAGAAACCAGATAGTCTCCCCACAGATATTGCACTCGACAAGTCAAGCAGTCCTGCCCTAGCTGTTGCCGAAGTTGAGAAGCTTGGTATTTCCCCAAAGCAATAGATAGCAGGCATATACATAGGCAGACTGCAACAGTCTCCTAGCTCACAAGTCAGATTACTTGTCTATCTGTATAGTTTTAGTATAATAATACATTGCCATATACCGTGTACAATATTGAGTTGAACTCTACAAACAGCTTTCTTAATACCTTCAATAGATTACAGTAATGCTTTCTCCGATATTATTCCCTCCGTTAGCAGTAATCCTGCGACATTCTCGGCAATGCCCCAAGATAATTCGACTCCTCTACCTCCAATACCATACGCATGGACAAGGTTCCGAGTTCTCTTATGCCCGTCAACACCTACTACACCAATCGTTTCAACTTCGAGGCGAAATCCACCCTCTCGCGCTGGCCGACGTCCCACAATGTCCCTAACTACATCAAAGGTCTGTGGTCCATCGGAGGCGAAAGGAAACCACTTTGCTGCGTTTGACAATAAGGTTTGCCGGATTTCCGGCATTGGGTTCGGATTCCAATCATGTGGCTGTTTGGTTCCACCGATAATGGTACCGCCCTCGAGTGGCCGAGGGATCGCGAATGACCAGGAGCCATCGGCGTTTTGATGAGTGATGGTCTTGGAGCAGAGGTTGCGCACAAGACAGGTTTGACCTGTGAACGAAAATCAGTTCTCGGCGAGACTTAGAGGTACGCCAGGCGGGTTGGAGGGCAGAACGAACCTCTGATGATGAACGACTTCGGATCCCCAAAGCCCATGCCAGAACAATTGACCACTGTAGTCACATTTGGCTCCAGCGAAAACGCCTCATCTAGCGCAGCCAGTGTATATTCTCTAGTCCGACCGCCTTTGAGAACAAACTTCCGCAGCAGATATGCCGCGTATACAGGCGAGTTAACGCAGTACGTCCAATAGCGAATGCCTAGACGCACAGTCGGATTCCCGATCTCGTCAGGGCTGAGTTGCTCAAACCTCTCTGAAAGATGATTATAAGCGCTCCTCGAAACATCCGCCACGGCATCCACATACTCCAGCGGCGGCTTCTGCAGATACTCCTCTCCGAGCACAAACTGCACACCACTCGCGGCGGGATCATCAGCAGCAATGCGTTGGAATACGTCATATGTCCGCTTTGCCCAGGCTGCTTCTTGGACTATTTGAGGAGTTTGACCGGGTACTGGACGATAATGGGCACCTGCCCAAGGAGTGGCATAATTGATAGAGGTGGTATTGGGGAAATCCCTAGCCATGATGACAACGGATTGTGAGGGCGTTAAATTCTGCTGAATACAGAGAGCTGTGCTAAGGCCGATCACTCCAGCTCTAAGGAGGGGGTTAGTCTAGACATCTCTTGACGAAGTCAATGCTAGAAACGAAAGAGGGGTAAATGAAGAGTATGGCGGAAGACGTACCCGACAACTACAATGGTTTCAGGTTTAGACATGTCGATTAAAGTGTATTTCCTTAATTAAATACTGAGCAAGTGGTTACAAAGTTATATATATAGTCGACTGTAACTCAAGTTGGTCTCAAATATTCCTATTTGTATGTTGTCAAAACCCTGCCAAGCTAAATACCCGGTGGACGCCGCGATTTGTGCCCTAGCGTAATTGACACAGCGAACCAAACTACCAAACGTGAATTTTACTCCGATCTCCGACCTCCGACACCGCCATGCTGATCTGCGGAGGTTTTGTGGGTGGGTCCCGCCTTATTAGACAGACATACCTATATGGTCAACGATATACCAAGAAACAATCACATAACAAAGTAGCTTTACATACCTATATATAGTATTAAGCATCGGCTTGCCAAGAAGCCGCTAGGGGACCGTGGGTAGAATTTTAGACCAGGGAACCGAATCACATCACGAACCGCCTACTTTCGTGCCAGCCACTTCATTGAGGTAAGAAGGGGATATGATAAATCCAATCCAATCCGTCTTGCTCGCTACGGTCATCCAAATTAGGAGAGCATATAGGATTTCCCGCATCACGTCAATTTCGGCGGACTCGCAGCTTAGACCCATTATCCTTAGAGAGCTAGGCGACTATCAAGGGATGGATCTATGAGTGCAAATCCTCGCAGCACCCTCCCATCAAACCCTCCCAACGCGACTCATAGACGTCCAGCCCCCAAACCCACGCCTAGCTTCCACCTGCGGCCAAACGTGTCCCCCTCCAACCTGTTCGCCTCAATGTACACCACCACGCTCGCAAAGCTGTCCTCCGGAACGCCCGAGATGCCGTTCACTGACATCCCCAAGACCGTCCAGGACGCCATCCTCGTCACCCGTGCGATGGGACTGAAATACCACTGGATCGATGCCCTCTGCATCATCCAAGACTCCCCCGCCGACGTCGCGTGCAAGAGGGACCATGCTCGCCGTGTGCGGAAACTGCGAGATCGCCATCCGCGCCACGAGCAAATCAGGCCCTTTGAGCCCAATGCAGAGTATGCAGCCGTTGATCACTGTGCCGTTCGTCCCGTCTGAGGGCGGAGAGGCAGGGTAGTACGGGTTCTACAATACAACGACGTTTCCAGTGCGCAACAACTGGCAGGCCGTCGAGAAGGCCGAATGCAATACTCGCGACTGCAAATTTCAGAAACGCACCCACCCATCACACACACGCTCTGCATTTTGGAACCGAGACTATACGTCTCAAGTGTCGGACGAGCGATTTCTCAGAGCTCGAATGCCTCCCTAGACTGATCATAATGGGGAACTCGTATATGGGGGATGATTACCGCTATCTGGGCATTTTGGAACAGCTAGATGCGTAGGAGGAACTGAGGGATATGTCGGAGGTGTACGAGACGTACTGCAAGCTCGTGTGCAAGTTATCGAGGTGCGCGCCGAGTTTTGAGACGGATAGAGCGCGGCATTTTCGGCTGCTGTGATAGGGTTCAAACAGCTCACGCAGTCAGAGAATCTGCTCGGTCTCTGGCATGACGACATCGGGCGCAGTCTCATATGGAACATTTTGGACGACCACATGCGGGCCGCAGCTACTTCTACCCCCTTTAAACCACACAGCACCCCCTTCTCTCTGGCCCCCTTGACCCTGGTTCTCCAATCTCAACCCCATATCCTGGATCGATTCTACCACATGGAAGCTTGCCATCCCATCGAGCCCGCCCCCACAAGGCACTAGCCTTCCAATGCTCCCTAACAATCCTGGTGGCGCCTAGAACAGCCGAGACGGCACTGACACATCCGCTGTAGCAATTCTCTGCGTGTTGAAAATTCCGAAAGATTACTGTATATGCTGACTAGAACAATAGAATTAACAAGGACAGCCTGCCAATCCCCCACTTTTTAGATGCGTGCAAGAAGCGCGATGTGCGAAATATTACTTATACGTAGTGGTGGAATGTGTGGGCGTGAAGATACGACCTTGGCGCCGCCAGGCGAGGAAACATGGGTCGTAATTGGCACACTGCGGCTGAACGGATAAGTTTCACCGAATCCTACTCCAACCTGACACTGCCCTCCATTCGCGCGCCAAGTCTGGATGTTGCTGGATGTTGTTAGATGTAGCTACGTCGCGATACGACAATGGCTGGATGAAGACGCAGTTACAACCAGCCCTGTTAGAATAGGTATGTACTCACACGGCAGTTGAGAGTATGGGGTTACCCCCTATGAAGTTTTCTTTTCGTCTCTCGCTTTCCTTCGTCTGCAATATTCATACCAGCCTGGCGTGGCATGCTCTCCTTTGCTTCCTGCGTCGTGGGATCCTCTCTGTCCGCCGAGCATCGTCGAGCACCGCTGCCACGGATATATTAGCCCCTTGTCTTTCTGGCACTTTCCTAAACGATTTGAAGCCTCATCGATGGGAGGCAGAGTTATGCGAACACAGATCATATCCCTGTTCAACGGCAGGGCTAAGTATCCTCTTCTAGCCTTAGCCAGTCTCTTCCTTATATATCTGATCGGTGCTGCGAGTCCCGGAGACAGAAATGTCTTCAACTCTATCAATCACTTTAGCAAAAGCACATCCGTCGCCGCTGACGTCAACGAAGATGTCGCATTTTGTGTAGCAACTAAAGACCATCCGGAGGACCTCGTGGAGTTCTTTATTCATCACTATCACCACCATGGCATCCGACGGTTCTATGTCATGGATGACGGATCTAGTCCCCCACTGTCCACCTTCAACGACTATGGCATCCCACGCGAGCATGTTTCTTTCCACTACTTCGACAACGCTGCAAAAGTCAGCTCGATGCAAACCCATATCTATAGCGAGTGCATCCGACTATACGGGAGCAACCATAAATGGATGGCCTTTATCGACTCAGACGAATTCATCGAGACTATCAAGCCAGGAGAAACCCTCTTGACAATCCTCAAGGAGCTCGACCCTATCCCAACCATCGGTGCACTGGGAATCAACTGGCGCCTCCACTCTTCAGCGGGCATCATCAAGAAGGTCTCCTCCGTCCGGAAGCACTTCACCTCCTGTTGCGCCGACCCGCCCGGCTTCGACATCCCCCCGACATGGAAAGACAGCCGGCTCATCAAATCGATTGTCAAAACGGACATGTATGATTCCCCACTCAGCCCGCACCAGTTCAAGCTGAAGAACAACGCGCATACTGTCGGCGAGTACCGGGATGTAATTGACGATGGCATCGGGGTCAGGGTCCCAATCACGAAAGACCGCATCGCGCTGCATCACTATACACTAAAGAGCAGGGAGCAGTTTGAGGCGAAGCTGAAGACCTGGCAGGATAAGGACTGGTCATACTGGGACCATATTGAGGGGCTGCCGCAGATAGAATGCTTGGAGATGACAAAGTACAACCCTTAAGTCTTGGACTGAAGTGTGCTGGCATTGCAATTTAATAATACTGCGACGAACGCCGATAGAGCTGGATAACAAAGGGCAGGGATGCGCATTTTCTCACTGTACAAATAGCAAACGCTATATTCAATTATTAATCTTTGATTTATTTTGTCAATCTTTCCAAGCTTTTCCCCAACTAGGTGTTAATGCTACCCCATAGTATACTTTCGACGGGCCTACTTGCCAAGTAGGCTTGCGCTCTATGAAGCTGAACCGGGCTTCGGAGAGCTGTAATGGAGCCTCAATCAGGTTTCGGATACCTGGATTTTCATATTTACATCCCGAGGGATTCAGACTTCAAAAATATAGTGTTTTAATATCAATATATCTGCGGTTCACTCAATTCGACTTGTATACCATCTGACAATCTACAGAAGAATCCAAATGAACTTCTGGTATTAGCCTGGATCGGCCTTGCCAACGTTGGCGGTGATATGGTGGATGGCAACCGCATCAATGCCATATACATTGACGGGCCTACTAACCTCTGGATTCATCGCGGCATTTGCGCTGGAGTATCTGGCAAGAACCCGATCGCTACCGTCCGGTATCAGTCCGGAAGCGGAAGTGGGAAAGGCTTTTCTGGATGAGAAGGATCGGCTAGAATGGCATATGAGGAAGGCTGCTAGAGTGAGGAGTTGGCCGAATGTTAACTTTGCATTTTATATCTCCTTGCTGGCTGAAGCGCGATCGTGGACACGGTCGAATATCTCACATAACGTCATTGGGATGATGACAGTTATCACGGGCGATACCCGGAGCGGGGATAGCAGTGACTGGAACAGATGTTGAGTCGTTGGTGGAGAGACTGCCATCTGGAACCTATCAGTTTCCTCGACCTCCGTCCACGTTTAAAAGCTTATCAACCTTAGGTATGAGCGGCTTATATTTCTGGAAGGAACTACTGAAATTATTTGCTTGAATTGAGACGAGCCTAACTGTTATCACAGCTCCAATTCCGCCATTTTAGCATCCTCAATAATCAACTTCCAAGTAGGATCACCCTTTTCCCAAGCAATATCCATAGGCAATCCAAGCCGCTTATCCTGAGTCCGGTACATAGAGTCAATCTTACGCACATCAGAAGTATTACGCAGGAACCGGCAGTCGTCGCTGTTCAAAAATTCCTTATAGTCTTTGTGTTGAGGAAAGTATTTGGCCTGATTCTTAGCGAGTTGCCTCCGAAGCTCAAGGGAGCAGGATTTGGGCGTAGGAGCACCATCATGAACGCGATGCATTTGAAAGAATACCAGCTCGGAACGACAAACTATTGATTTAATTTCCTCAACTCCGCCATCTGTCATGATTGTCCCGCCGACATTCAGCCATCGTAGGGAGGGTGTCATGATTAGAGACCTCAGAGCTTTAATACTGGTGTCATCGAAGTAGTTAAATTTCTGTGCATGGGGTTTTGTGGTTTGCGAGGTGCCGATGTCTAATGTCTGCAGTTGGTGCTCTGTTCCAGCGATTGCGGACGCAAGATATGACAGTCCTTTGCCTGTGAGACCACTAGAAGCACACATGAGTCGTTTGAGTGTCTTGTTCTTCGCCAGTCCAGGAGCAAGGAGAAGCATGCCAGCATCTCCAATCGGATTTGTTGATAGGAAGACACTCTCGAGAGCACAGTTCGGATGTGCCAAATACTTCCCAAGGCTTCCGCAAGCGCCATCGCCAATTCCATTAGCATTTAGATATAGATTCCGAAGTTCCGACGGATGGCCAGTGATCAAGTCGACGAATTGACGTGTGCCCTCGTCACCTAGTTCCGTAGTCTCGAGATCCAAAGTTCGAAGATTGGGTGTCTGGAGGACAAGTTCTGCAAGTAAAGTGCTAGAGTTGGGTCCAAATGGGTTCCGCTTAAACCAGAGGTTCGTAATAGTAGAAGAGGTGATCATTCGGGGAACGAGAAGTGAAAGGCCATGTCGTGTGATATGACAACCTGCAAGGTACCACTACATAGTGAGGGAGTTAGCAATTACTTTTTAGAGAGTGTTTTTCTATAAGTAAGACAGGCATATTCTCGGGAAAGCCCATTATGAGACTTTCTAGGAGAGGAAAAGGGTTTATCCATTGACAACTTACAGTCTCCATACGATGTGGATATTTCTGAATGAATTCCGCGATCCACTTGGCACCGGTGGTTGAGATGGCATTATTTCCCAAGAGGAAGTGCCGGATTTGACGATTAGATTCCAAAGACTCCATCAATTGTCCGATATGAGTAGGTCCTACTACCTTTTTGCAAAGATCAAGGCGTCCATCTTCGTAGATTATTCCTCGAGGGAATTCAAGTAAAGGAACGTTTCCGGTGAACTGTTCGTCCCTTTTCAGGATCTCAAAGTTTGGTTTGAATCCGTCGCGGCTAGCATCCTCGAATGACTCGTGGGCAAGGAATCCAAAAATGGGTGCAAAGTCTTTAGCATCGCCAATTTCCACGGGCATCGGAATGGCACTGGGCCCTCTAAGATTGACAGGATCGAGTGCTTGGCCGGCCCAAGGTCCTTGAGTCTTCAGTATTAGAGCATGGTTTTTCGGGGCAATGCGGGTCTTCTGCTTGTCGCGAACGATGGAATTGGCCAAGGATCTCAGGCTCTCATACTTGATGATAGCAGCAATTTCTGTAACCTCTGGATATATGATCTTAGCGAGTTGAATAGCTAGAGGGCGCTGCGATTTGTTGCGGCGACGAGGTAGAGCTTGGATGCCATCTTCGTTGCTGAGGTCACCCTGTTCAAGGGATTGGAGAGTGGAGATGTGCTTATTCATAGTCCGAGTAGTAGTTTGAAGGTCATCAAAGAAGAAGAATGAACTATTCAGACCATCTGCATGATCTGAATCGGTGCCTAGAGACGATGACGGGGATAACTGTGGTGTAGTGGTGTCTTCGTCCACCATGACACTTGATAGGCTTTCCATAAATTCGTTTGTGAATGAATTTGGTCGATTATGTGCGACAGAGATGTTTCTTTGACGATGTTGAGGCTGCTACTGGAGCTGAAGCCGATGTAGCGAGAAAAATTGATAATTGGTGCGTACCAGCCAGCTATAGACGGCCGAACGCGAAGCTCGAATTTTCGTAATGGGAATGGACGGGGATATGAAGAAGAGAAAGGCGACGTACTGGCAAATCTGGAAATTTTGATACTTCCAGCTTCGATGCGTGTTATTAAAAAGAGTCGAGCCTTGTGAGTCACGTTTCCTAGATGTCATCCTTCAGCAGGAGGCTGTAACGGGGTGGTTGCTGACCGACCTGGAATGTTGTAGTCTTTTTGGCTCAGTGGGGTGTAGCGCGGGCGTAACCGTACATCGTCACAGAGGCTGTGCTTGTGGCGATGTACGGTTACGCCCTCCCTCCTACAGGCACACCCCCTCTCGAATGGGTTCCCGTACCTCCATTTCGACAAAATAATAAAGGCTTCAATACTGAAATGTAACTGACTTAGACTTCTCTTCAGCTTAAAGAGTCATTGGGCTTCTTATGTATAAAGTGAATTCGGACTCCCTTACGTGATGCTTGCAATTCACTAGTGTGTTTTAGAAGGCTATGGAAACTTTTAATTCCCCGAGTTACCCCAGCATCACCACTGAATACAACGTCTGCCTAAAGCTTCCATTAAACAACAGCCAATTCACTTCTAGCGGTTAGTCGCACAAAGTTCCATTGATTTTTGATCAGGGTCTCCAATTATTCAGAAGATTACATTTGTTCAACAAACTCTGTTCTTTGCTGGTCGCTTGATGCTTTTCTTCGAACGCTCATCAACTTTACAATAAAATCATCAAACATGCCGCCAATTCATCCCATACCGGCAGTAGGTCTAGGAACTTTCCGACTAAAAGGGGAAGCTGTACAACAAGTGGTCCGGGATGCCGTTCAGATTGGATACCGCCACATCGACACTGCCGCCATCTACCAAAATGAGAAAGACATTGGCGCTGTCTTGCAAGAAACATACAACGATCCTTTAAACACCTTGACCCGCTCAGACTTTTGGATAACATCCAAACTCTCACCATACGACATGAAAAAACCAAGAGAATCGCTCCTGCAAACACTCCATTCTCTCCAGACCAACTACTTAGATCTCTACCTCATCCATTGGCCTGCGGTGGCAAGGAAACCTGCTTTAAGTCCCGAGCATAAGAGGCTGAGGTTGAACGCATGGAAGGAGCTGAATGAGGCAAAGTGTGCAGGATTAATACTTCACGTTGGGGTATCAAACTTTACGCCACAGCATATTCAAGAGCTAATTGACGAGACGGAATATGGGATCCAAGGCGCATTTGTACAGATGGAAATTCATCCTTGGTACTGGAGAGACGCTTTAGATATCCAAACTCGCTTTGGAGAGAGCGGAGTTATTATGATTGGCTATGCGCTTCTTGCTGAGGGGAGAGTTCTAGGAGAAAATTGCCCGGCTGTATTAGACGGGATTTCAGAAAGGCGGTGCTTAAGTACAGTACAGGTAGTTTTGGCGTGGGCTTTGGCTAAAGATTGGAGAGTTTTGGTGAGATCTGAAAACGTAGACCATCTACAACAGAATCTAGAGGCACTTTCATTTGCTAATGTTTTAACTTCTGAGGATCTTGCTATCATTAACTCAATCTCGTCCCTAGGAGACGAAGAAAAGCTTTGCTGGGATCCACGGCATGTAAAGTAGGCTACTATACAAGGTTATTTTAGTATCATGGAAAGCTGCAGCAGCTACGATGTAAGGCCGCCCTCACGTGCCTCTACGTGAGGCGTACACCGAGGAAGCCCTACAGTGGAGCTGCCTACTTGGTAATTAGGGCCCACAGGTTTCCTAGGTAAAAGGGACTGGGGCCTTAGAGTGAGGCCTCTAGTTAATAGTTGATGTATCTACGTAGACCTATTGTTACACTATATACGCTCTTTCCTCCCTACTAATCTGGTTCCCTGAACTCCCATGTGACCCTAGGACCTACGCCCTTACATACGAGCAGGGCAAAGCGTTCAGAGAGTTACTCCTTGGGCTTCAACGTCTTTGGGTTCTAAAGAGGTCACCAAAATTCCAAAAATTTAGCTATTTGGGACTTACACGCTTACACGTCTCGCCATGACAAGGAGGCCCGTTGATTCATTTTTAGACTTTTTGCTCGGATAACTCGCCGGCCCGTTCGCATAGAAAGAGCACGACCCCCTAGCTTTGTGGCAGGGGTACTCGCTATAATTAGATTCAACCAAGTATGCGGAACGAGCTTACCTTCCGAAATCTTAGATAGACTATCTCGCAGAGCGCCTCACCGATATATCGTAAACCACCCAAGGACCATAGATGGCTAAGCTCTACCGCACCCTCGGCCAAGGCCGACGGGAGATCCGCCTTTTAAAGCTACTCAAATCCGATTCCTTCGACTCGCCCATCCGCGGCCGGCTCCTGCACACCACACTCGACGATCACGAACCTTACGAGACTATGTCATACGTCTGGGGCGTCCCTAAATTCACACAGACCATCGAGCTAGAATCGCAGGCGTTTGGGGTCACGCCACACTTAGAGAATGCGCTTCGGCACTTGCGCCTTCCGTCTAATGACAGGACGCTGTGGATAGATGCCGTGTGCATCAACCAGAGCGACGATGTAGAGCGCGGCGGGCAGGTTATGTTAATGAAGCAGATATACGAGTCTTGTACAGGGAATCTAGTTTGGCTCCACCCTGTAGTTCCCACACTTTTGATTGCATCTGAGGGTGAGAATCAAGATAAAGTGGTGGATGAAGAACAGGACCAGCAGCGGATAGATAAAGAGCTTGCCCTAATGGAGGAGGGCATGGAGTTGTTTACAGCGATTTACACGCGTGACATCAAGTCTCTCGAGCCGATGCGACGCAAGAGGGGGGAAGAAGATTTTTTTCAGCCCACGAGCGAGGAGCCAGGTGACGACGTGTGGTTCCTAGAGTACGACCAAATCCGGGCGCTGCGGAAGCTTTTCCTCTCCTCCTCGCTATGGTCGCGTATATGGGTGATGCAGGAACTAGCATGCGCGCCACGGATCTCCCTTGTCCTCCGGAAGCGCACTCTAGATTGGGATATGGTCCACTCTTTTCTCGGGGACGAGGAGTACGCTGATGCGTTTCATATGGAATGGGGACATGGCACCGTAGGACCGATGGCTGGTACAGCCTTTAGCAAGGTCAAGACTGTCCAGAACCAACGCGCTATAACGCAGGCTGGGCGGTCGTCAAGTTTGATGGATGTCCTCGCGCGCTTCAAGGGTTCTAAATCCACGGACCCACGGGACAAGATATATGGCCTCCTCGGCCTCACCTCGCAAAGCCACGAGATAAAAGTCGACTACCGCGAGTCAGTCGCAGAAGTCTACACTGAAGTAACCACCGTTGAGATCAACGGGAGCGCGAACCTAGATATCATCACCCAGAACCCCTTTCAAAGGGACAAAGACCCCTATAAAAGGCACGACGCAACTGAGCGACTGCCCGGTCTCGCGTCCTGGGTCCCTGATTTTTCCTGCGACGTGTATGATGACTACTCGAGTCAGTACTCCTCGATCCTCTTCGCACAGCGGGGGATCTACAATGCCGGGAGCGCAGAATGCAAGGTCCCCTGCGACGTGCTACCCGGTCATGCGTTGCGCCTCCGTGGAACCGTCATCGGCCGCGTGGGACCCCTCTTATTCAATGAGTGGAAACCTCGTAATTATTACGACAGCACTGAGACCGACTGGCAGCTCCGGAATCTCCACGCGTATAAGAACCTTTACCTCAGCGCCGACGTGTTAGAATCACCTGCGACGTACGTAAACGGAGAGCCGGAATCGCAGGCGTTCTGGAGGACTTTGGCAGGTGACTGCGCCGCATTCCCTATAGAGAGACTTAATGAGACACAAGTCGCTGCGGACGGCAAGACGTTTTGGGAACTTATGCAGGAGCCGTTGACGGGGGAGGTGCGGTGGTATTCATTCTATAAGGCCCTGGACTCGGCGCGGATGATGGATAAGATGTTTATACAGTGGATGTTCACCAAGGCGGATACCGGTCTCTTTTTGATGGTGAAGGAGGGAGCGAGAGAGGGGGATGTTATTGTAGTTGTGGATGGGGGGAAAGTCCCGCTGTTGCTGCGTGAGGTGGATGGTGCTGGCGGGGAATATATTGTTGTCAACGCTGTTTATGTCCATGGTTTCATGGATGGGGAGGCGAAGACGTGGGTGGATGAGGGGAAACTGAGCGAGCAGGACTTCCTAGTTGTGTGAAACGATTGAAATGGCGAATGAAGATATAATAAGCGTAGAAAAGCAATAATAAAACACTAAGAGACGCAAAAGAACGGATAAAGCTATCTTTAACTTACGGTTGGACCAACGGTTCAAGTTCCAATTCCAAGGCGATATTGACATATTTGAATTGCAAAAGTACTTCGCGACGGCCAAAATCAAGTTGATGGGTGGAGCAGATGAAGAGGGCTGGCCGGTGAACGTGTGGCAAAAAGCAGACAGGAAAGATTCGAAGCTATTGCGCAAAGAAAGGGATCACTTTACCATGGGACGTTGAGCCAGAATCCTACATCATCTCAAAAATCCCTCAACCCTCGATCGAGGTGGTTTCAGTTGTAACTGTGGCTGTGCCATTGTGGCTCGTGCAGACTAAGGTCACAACCTTACTAATATGGCTGTAGGATCTCTGTATTAAGCCCTGTTTTAGGTAGACTGAAAAAAGCCTCTTTGATGGTATCTCATCAAACGACCATTATACTTCGCATTAATATACTAAGATAATAAAAACACCATTGAAATGTAAGTTTTGCGGTTTTCTATAATTCTGGAAATTTTGAAGTTCTGTGAATGGTTGGGAAGGGGCTAGATTTCGGCGTTTTAGTGCCGGGCTAGCGTATTCTTACGTCGTTCCAGCACGGATTGACATACGGACTGATGTTTTGACTCAACAGCTGCCAGCGTACAACCTTCTTTCTTATTCTTTTCTCTCCTACATCTCAACCAAGTTAAATTGTGCCAAGAATCACATATTGCTTCGATTCCAAATTGTCTAGCATAATCACTTGCATTTCTGACCTGCAATCGCCACCAAAAGTATGGGTCATCTCGTGACCCTGGCAACTTGGCTTGCATCCTCACTGCCTTCTTCGTTGGATAATTGAGGACTGACTGCAATATAGCTCCCTGAACCAGTGGGCCCTTGACTTTGAAGGAAATGCCCAACGTATTCTACAATCCATCAAGGAAGCCAAAGCCGGCGGCGCTTCACTTCGCATAGGCCCTGAACTCGAAATTACTGGATATGGCGTACGTAATTGTCGTGGTGCGCCGAGACAGTGAAATAGCCATTTCAAAGACTGCGTCGGTAACTTTGCAATTGCTAACTACCATTTAGTGCCTCGACCATTTTCTGGAGTCTGACACAGACTTGCACTCATGAGAATCCCTCGTAATGATTCTCGAAGACCCGATATGGTATGTAAATTCCCGGAGCGTTTCATTATTTGTATACATCACAAGGTTTATTGTCTATTTCTCAATATCTTAGGAGATCTGGGTCCCTCCAAAAGGCATTAGAACCTGCGAAGCATCTAAATACTTCTTAATTAAATGATACTGACTCGAGAACTTGCAGTGAGAATATCCTTCTGGACATTGGTATGCCAGTTATGCATAAGAACGTCAGATACAATGCCCGGATTCTTAGCTTGAACAAGGAGATTCTTCTCATCAGACCGAAATTACATCTCGCTAATGACGGAAACTATCGAGAGATGAGATACTTCTCACCTTGGAAAGGAGAAAGAATCGTGGAAGATTTTTACCTGCCGAGAACCGTACAGAAGCTCACGGGCCAGAAGAAGTGCCGAATTGGAGACGCGCTCATCTCGACCCTTGATTCGTGTATTTCAAACGAGACCTGCGAAGAGCTATTTACCCCGATATCACCTGCACTTGGAGCCGGCCTTGATGGTTCTGAAATCACGTTGAATTCTAGTGGGTCACATCATGAGCTCAGGAAGTTGCACACGAGAATCGACTTAATTCGTCAAGAGACGCTCAAGTCTGGTGGTATCTATCTGTAAGCAAATTCCCAGTTCTTCCCGAGTTTTCACACCCCTTTTGAATACCTCGGGCGTTTTTCAACAGTCAAAAAAGAATTAAAGACTCGCGAAGCATGTGGATATTTCTTCAATAGGAGATACTAACTCTGAGAATCTATAGATATTCAAACCAACAAGGCTGCGATGGTGACAGACTATACTATGATGGATGTGCAATGATAGTTATTAACGGACGCATTGTAAGGATAAATAGCTATGCTAATCCCCGTCACTGCTAACGACAGTCTTATAGGTTGCACAAGGCTCATAATTCAGTCTGAACGATGTTGAGACGATAATTGCCACTGTAGATATCGAAGAGGTTCGCAGCTATCGATCCCAAAAGTCACGAGCCTTTCAGTACGTTAATTCTCTTTGTACCACTTTGTCTCGATGGAATAGTTCATACTTGACGTGACTTCAAGCATGATATTCCACACAATTCTCACAGCTCAAAGTATATGTGCTAATCAGTATTCGGCGAACAGAGCCACAAAAAGCCCCGTCTACGAACGTGTCGAGGTTAACTTTAGTCTGTCCTCAGACCCCGAGGAGCTAGATCTCCGAGTGAGGCCTAGCTCAGAAATCGCCATCAAATATCACCTGCCGGAGGAGGAAATTGCTTATGGCCCCGTGTGCTGGCTCTGGGACTATTTGCGTAGATCTTCGAGCGGAGGATTTTTTCTTCCCCTTTCTGGCGGCGTGGATTCCTGTGCCACGGCCGTGTTAGTACGTTCAATGTTAGTTTATCACTCCTTTATGTCTCCCCTTTACCTCCGCAGTAAAATCTGCACCAGAAATTACTTTATTCTACCTAATATTTCTTGTCTCAACTAGTATACTAACCAGATTGACAAACAGGTGTCGGCTAGTATACCAAGCCGTCTCAGAGGGAAAGAATCCGCAGGTCATCAAGGACCTTCTCAGAATCGTCGGAGAACCCTCTGATTCAAAGTGGCTCCCATCTTCACCCCAGGACATTGCTTCAAGACTATTCCACACTGCATACCTTGGCATGGCAGAAAATAGTAGCAAGGATACGCGATCGAGAGCGAAAGTGCTGGCAAAGGATATTGGAGCATTGTGAGTATCCCTACAAAGGAACTGTTTCTCAGAACTCCTTAGTTGTAATGCTAACGTATGTTTCTTAGTCATCTAGATCTCAATATCGATACGGTCTACTACGCTGTTACAACACTTTTCACGACTGTCACATCCTTCACACCAAAATTCAAGATGTTTGGTGGCACGCCTGCCTCAAATCTTGCTCTCCAAAACATCCAAGCCCGTCTAAGAATGGTTCTAAGCTATCTCTTTGCCCAACTCCTGCCAACAGTACGCGGACGGAACAAGAACAATCCAGAGAATCAAAATCCGGGTGGCTTGCTTGTTCTAGGCTCTGCTAATGTAGACGAGAGTTTGCGTGGATACCTGACAAAATATGACTGTTCATCCGCAGATATTAATCCTATAGGCGGGATCGTGAGTATGCAAATCCCCAGTTTTCGTTTCCCAATATTGACTCTGGGAACTTGCAGAACAGGATCTGAAACGCTTTATCCTTTGGGCTGGCACGAATTTCGATCTCTCTATTCTCCCTGATTTCATCTCTGCTCCGCCCACTGCCGAACTTGAGCCCATCACCGCCGATTACGTGCAATCAGATGGTAGGTCCTTTTCCCGCCCTTATCATGCACTGTTTTTGGGGAGGTGCTCCAAGTTGAGCCACTGTTTCTCCCCCCTCTCCATATGTTCCTTAGCAGAGCTAACCGTTAAAAAGAAGCTGATATGGGGATGACATATGACGAACTCGAAGTCTACGGCCGCATGCGCAAAGTGGATAAGCTCGGCCCATATGGCATGTGGAGCAAGCTCCTCCATCAATGGAGCGATAAATTGAGTAAGTAATAACGGGCTCTTTGATTTCTGGCTACCCTCTCACACCAAGTTTCATCTCATGTGCTTCAGAACTTGCTCTATTTTGCCAAAATAGAGACACTCTCAAAAAAGCAATTACTGATCGCCCCTCTCTCTAGGTCCTCAAGAAATCTATACCAAAGTCCGCTGGTTCTTGTACGTTCTTTCTCTCTCCCCCTCCAGTATTACCATCCGACTAATCCCCTCTCCAGCTGGAATTACGGCATTAACCGCCACAAGATGACAACCTTGACTCCATCCTGTAAGTTTATTTCACATTTTTTCCTGTCCCTGTACGAAAAGCTGATCGAGTGTGCAGATCACGCCGAGCAATACAGTCCAGACGATAACAGATTCGACCTGCGCCCCTTCTTGTACCCAAGCTGGTTCGGCTTCAAGGCTATCGAGAAGAAACTTGCTGCAATGGGGGAGAGTGGGACGAAGGTTGCCGATGTGGAGGAGAGGAAGTCGTTGTGATGTAAAAGATCTTCGGGACATCCAAGAGCCAAAATTACACATTGCGCAAAGATTTGGAAAAAGTTATACACACAAGGACGTCTCAAATTGGGAATATTAGTTTGATCTTGATATCTAAGAGCTGCTCTGTCATCCCCCTCTCAATACAAGTAAATACTAGCATGCCTTTTCATATATCTTGGTTCTCGACATCTCAATCTCCCCGTCGAGAATAACTCCAAGTCTACTAAAATATTGATTTGCCTTTACTGCTACGAGGTCTTGCTGTTAACGCCAAGATCTATCATCTATGGCATCATCGACGGCAATTTGCCAGAGAAGGCAAACAACTCAGACGTCCAATATGCACAGTCCCACAACTACGCCGCAGTCGCCAAAATACCGGCATAGTCATATAAAATTTCGGAGGGGAAGAGGTAGTTTTGTCGTCGTTGTGCTGTCACCGCTGCGGAATGCTGTCGACGCCCCTCTACCGTCGCCACCGGGCCACCCTCACCAGAGACCCACTACCAAAGAACCTGCTTCTATAAACCTGAAAATCGCCCCAAACTGCACAATTAATAAACACACCCAAGTACCATCAGAACCCTTGTCTCTTCGAGTAAACCGTTGTGGTGATAGCACTAATTGGCTCCAGCCTGAGGGCGCGGGATTATGAATTTATATCAACATAAGGACTTCATTCGTGGACAGCAGCACACCACTTCCGTCGCCGAGATTTTCATATTTCAATCCTGGAGTAAAGAGAGTGAATAACACTGCTTGATGTCCTGCACCCACAGTAATACATCATTCCAGATAAGCCAGATGAAGAATATGAGACTGGCCTCAAGCCGTCTTCATATCATATTCAGGGAAGAAATTTCCCACGCATCGCTATCGAGGGGGATGGTAGATTTCATATCTCGACTTTGGCAGTACCATATCACCCCACCGTCATATTCCTCTCCCTCCCATCCTCTCCTCTCCAACCCCTCGTCACTTCCCCCTCAACCCATCGCCAGAAACTCCATAACCCCATCCCAACGCTCACCCTACCCCCCATCCAGCCCCCATCCAGCCCCCATTAAACCCATCATTTCGAAACATAGAATCACGCGTAATAAAGAAATATGAAACGCAGTGTTGTCCCTATCTACATTCTTCCATCGACGACGATGAGGAGCGCGACTACAGGAAACGTCCAAAACTCCGAGAAAGTAACCTCTGAGACAACCCTGCATCTCTCGGAAACCTACAGGTGAAGTAGAGCAGGACGAGGGGGTGCTTGGAGATGGATTAGCCACTGTCGCAATGCTGTCACCGCACCCTCTTACCGCCGCCCCCTCTTAATACCGTGCGCGCCCCCACCACATCCCTCTACTCTCACCCCGAGCCATTGAGGTAATCTACCATCCAATGCCCATCCATCCACCACCAGCACCTCCCCTCCATAGTCACACCCCGCCACTGGTACTACCTGTACCAAAAGAGCCTCCTTTTGTTTCGTTGTCCTTGTTGCTTGTTCAAGGGGTGTAGGTCGCTGTTTATATATCCCCCCCTCCCCCCTTTTTTTCTTGGAGTTAAGTCCTAGGAGGAAGGGGAAGTAGATCTCTTATCCCTCTTTGAGTTTACTGAAGGTAACATCCATCGCCTATATCGTCAACCCCGACACGGAATACTCAACTCACGCCTTCTCTGTCTCCCCTTCCTCCTCCTTTCGCCCCCCTTGTTCCTATGGTCTCTGCCCCAAGAATGGTATGGGAGTGGGACATTCGCATGCTGGCTTCCAAGGCTATCGATCCTAGCATTACCTAACAAAGATTCGATGATGCAGGGGTATCGTTGCGGGTGTGTCGCTATATGTGGTAGGGTGCTGTTGTTGTACAGATGCTGTCACCACCGCCGCCTCGCCGTCACAACCTACCATCACACCCACTCACACCCCCTATCCCCAAACATCCACACCCGCACAACCACCCGCCCCATCACCACCAATACCTCCATTATGTTGCCGCCATGTCCCCATGAAGAAGTTCCTTGATGCGAAGGGATTCCCACTAATCAATTGTAGAAGCCCGTACACATCTGACCTCTTGATCATGCCAGGATGTTGGGAGGTGATTGAGCGGAGAAAAGCAACAAGAGGGTCGCTCCTAATAAATAGTACGGCCATGTTTTAATGCTTCCAAGAGGATTTATATCACCACCCAGCATATCACCTCCCTCCGTCCCACCACCACCTCGCACATCATCTGCCTGCCCACTTGTCTAGATGAACTTTAGCATCACCCCCTGCTCTTGAGCTTAACTTGCTCCTTTTGTAGTGAAAGGGGTTTATGCCCTTGAAGCCACCCTCCCCCTCCTCACAGGCCGTCGAGCACAACCACCTCCTCTTTCCTCTCCTCATACCAAGGATTAACACACACACTTCCTCAGACCCCCATTTACCAAACGACAGAAACCGAGCTGTCGTGATCAAGATAGTATTTGCGCGTTACGCACGGGGTAAGATGTTGTAGCATATGCAGCCTCTGTTTCGGGGTCGGGTTGTTGCTGTTAGGGGGACGCTGTCACCGTTGGAGAATACAGTCACCGTCCTCCCACCGTCACCCATCTCCTCTCCCATCTCCTATTGCCCATCCTCCAATCTCCCATCTCCCGACCCCAGCCCGCCACCACCATCATCAACCTGACCGATTCATGTCATCTCCATCCACACCTAGAGGTTCGCCATGATGTTTTCAAAGACACGATCCTAGTTGACTTCCGTTTGTTACTCCTGTCGAGGGTTGATATATCCCCCTGGCTCTTTTCTCATTTCCCCTCGGTCCTCCCACCACCTTACCGGATCCCCCATCCGTCTCTTTCCCTACCCAGAGTATCCCTCGCATAACCACCCCGTCCTAAACAAAAACAAATCCAAGCTATATATCATACACCCGCATCCCAGACCCGAGGTAACACCCCCCAAACCAATGATCCCAACCTTTGCAGGCGAACCAGCCAAGTAGTAATCCTCCTCCCTCCACCCTATTGCGAACGCGACAAATTGAACTGAAGGCACACCTAGATTACAGACTATCCTTTCAGAAATCATGATCCACACACCGTGTAGAAGATTGGGAGCTTGGAAGCTCCGAGAGAAATCTGCAGAACAAGATCGATGATATGGTAACGGCATCCCAGAAGGGAAAACAAACAGCCTTCATGTACCTCTAGGCAGAAATCGGGGATAAACCAGATGGAAAACAATCTTGATGACGCTGCTGTCAGTAGAAGCTCTCGTCACCGCATAGACTCCCGTCAGCACGGCTCCCACCGCCTTACTCCTCCCGCCACCACCACACCAACTCGTAACTGATCCCCATTCCCATCCACCCGCCATATCAAGCCACCACCAACACACACCACAACCTCGCGTGGTTCTACCTGCATCCGTCATCACGTTGATCTGGGGAGTCTTTTAATCTGCTTCATTCCTGTCGAGGCTGGCTTGTTGCTCTCGGAGATTTATATACCCCCCGCCTCGCCCCCGTTCTGCGCGTTTGCAGTCAGGTGTTTCTGACTCGGTAGGAGAGTGTCACAACTCTCTACTCCCCCATCTCCCCCCACCCAACTAATTCCTTCCATCTCCCCCCAAAAATCTCCCACCGAAACTAAACCTATATAACACCCCCCAACCCCCACCCCCAACAGGAATTCCAACAAGATCTTCGCCAAAGTCGTATCAGCGGCGTGGCTCGTTCGCCCCGAAAGAGCGAGGAGAACCCATCGCCCCAGCTGAAAGAGCGGGTGGATGTAGGTGGGGAGTGAGGTTGCTGTTGGTTGGCGGATGTTGTTGTCGAAAAGAATGCGTCGCCGCGTGGAATGCTGTCACCTTTATCCTCTCACCGCCAGTCCTATTATCACTCCACCACACCTCCACATTCACATCCAGAGCCAGGCACCATCACGCACAGCTTAAGACCTCAGCTTTACCCGCACTCCGATTCCCAACTCCTTTTCAATGATTGCCGTTAAATTTGTTGTAGTTACGGCCCGATGTGGCTTANCCCAAAACGCCATCACCACCTCATCCATCTCCACCTCCATCTCCACTCACCACCACCACAACCCAAACATCTATACCCCCTCCCACACCACCGCCAAACTCCCATGAACCAGTTAGAAAAATCACCAGAAACATAGGCCACGCCCTCCGCCCCAGCTCACATAGAAAGAACAACAAAACCAAGGACCGCTCAAGCGTCCAGCTGTACCTGCATCATGAGAAGAGGGTGTTGCCGTCATCGTCGCGTTGCCGTCACCGTCGCGTTGCCGTCACCATCGCCCAGCTGTCACCGCTCCACTATCTCGTCACCACCCCTCCCACCGCCTCGCAGATATCTCACACCGACACCCAGCGGCAGAACCAGATACCATCGACACAGCGCCACCAGTTCATCTTCACTCGCACTCTTTTCTTGATTTTTTCCATGCTTTGCCGTTGGTTTTGTCGCATTAACCTCCTACGAGGTTTATATACCCCCCTCCCTCCTCCCACGCTCTGCGTCCCACACCATTTCCCAACCTCTCCGCCCATCCCACCTCTTCTCCGCGCATGCCCACTCACGTCCATAGCTCATCCCTTATACCGCATCCCTACTTCCTCACCCCCCTCACCCCCGTCATCCACTTGAAAGAAAACAACTATATCTCCCCACCCCGCCC
>LMYD01000034.1:0-112970 GCA_001630595.1 Pseudogymnoascus sp. BL308 | reverse complement strand
GAGGCCCCAGTCCCCTTTATATCGGAACCCCGTGGGCCCTAATTGCCGAGTAGGCGGCTCCACTGTAGGGCTTCCTCGGCGTACGCCTCACGTGCCTTCACGTGAAGGTGGCCTTACACGTAGGGGGCAACCTGCTAAGGTATACGGAGAAGAATCCTAAAGGATTCTTCTCGGCGGCGAACCCTCTGAGGAATTGAGCTGCAGCGAGTTTATCCAGGACATCTTCACGGACGAGAAGATGTGCAACTTTTGCACAAGCCTAAGCTTAGCTGTAATCGGACCCTGGCAACCCTAACGATCTGAGTCTGTTTGAGCTCAGCTGTGACTGAGCCCCGACAACCCTGACAACCTAAGCTGTTTGAGCTCAGCTGTTTGAGCTCAGTTGTTTGAGCTCAGTTGTTCAGCTCAGCTGTTCGAGCTCAGCTGTTTGAGCTCAGCTGTGACTATCCTAGCGGCGTAAATGTCGTGCAAGTCAGGGTCTGTCCCCTGAGCTAATTAGGGAAGTAGACGGTCGCCTAGAGAATACCTGTCCTTTTGGGTGTGAAACCCTCGGTATTCTCCGTGGCAACGTCTGTCTTCCCCTAACAATTACCACTGACAAGGTCCATTTTCCCCGCTACGTATGCACCTAGCTGCAGTTCTACATGTAAATGTACATGTATGAATTAATCAATATTTGACAACCTGAAAATGATTTTTTTTTGAGATCCTGTGGATGTGTCGTGGTCGACGCTAGGACTGGTTTACAGGATACATTTCCTGCGATGCACGATGTGTATCTATCCTTAAGTGTCTCACTGCTGTGCGCTATCGGATGTCCTGTGCTGTGGCGATGTCAAAAAGGCTATATATAAAAAATGGTCTCGAATCAAGTTGGTCCTGCGACCCGGGCTAGCATACCAAGAGACCAGAGAACGTTTTCAATTTGCTTTCCACTCTCTTATACCAACTGTGCACCATCGGATATCCTGTGTTGTAGCGATTTCAAGAAGGCTACCTATAAAAAATGGCCTCAAATCAAGTTGGTCCTGTGACCCGGGCTGGCACACCAAGAGACCAAGAGACGTTTTCATACTTACTTTCCACTCTCTTGAACCAATGTTCTTACTCATCTGAGCTAAAGCGAGAATACTTCTCTTTCTTCGTCACCTACATCCTCCCGCACCTTCAGTATGTACCATTCCATACCTTTCATCACATTGCTAACCCCTCCCAGAGTGTTCCCCAACTGGTCATCGAACTTAACACACAATGGTTCCCCATTCGAGCCCTCACGCAACATCCAGAATGGCCAATCGATGCTTCGATTCTGCTTCGAGCCTATCGCTCCCATCGCTGGCACCTCGGCTGATCCCTTCAGCCAGGCTTTGTCCTTCACCCTCGCCGAACAGTTTGGGAAGATGGACGTGTTTCAGGGTTTCGACACTGAGTTGTGGAAGTTCTTCACGAAAGAACTCTATGTATGGGAGAAAGCAGATATAGAAAAGGTTATGGGTATCAAGTCAGTTGTAAGTTCAGATTTCACGGAGAACTGCGCAAAAGAGTTACGCTAACTGGGTGTAGAGAACCTTGAGGTCCTGCCTGTTCGCATTTGATTTGAATAAGAAGAAGTTCGGAATTATGCTAAAGGCATACATCAACTGCTTTCGAAAGGCACATATCCTGGAGACTTCACCTGCTGTGATTCTCTTTGATTCGATAAGGAGATTGCCAGGAAGAGAGGATGAGAAAATTGCGCTAGATAAATTGGAAACATTCTTCATGCCGAAGGACGGCGGTTTTGAAGGTAAGTCTGTTCTTGAGCTCAGAAACAAAGCATACATAATCGGTAGCTGTGAGCGTCAAAGAGTGATTCAATTCCACTTTTCCTTTAGTGCTAATAGTTGACTTTCTTAGGGATACGAGACATGGCCAGGGGCAACATTGTGGACGTGAAAGGGCTGAATGTAGTCATGACATGTACGTTGATGCTCGTAGATTCCGTTGGAATATGCCTAGTAACTTACGTCATATAGCTTTCGATCTCCTCGATCAACTGAAAGCCCGCATCAAAATTTATGCTAGATCCTACGACCTTGAGTTCTCTAACTTCAAAGAGGTCTACACACTCGGTGGTCAAATCCGTAAGCCAATATTTCTCCAATTCTTTACTTGTCCTGCTTGGCTAATATTAGAGATACAGACATGGAAGAACAAGAACTGAACGTCTTCAAGGAATTCTACAGTGCCCTCTTTAACCTCTCCGAAACTTGGGATGGGGTGACAGAGCACGTCGAACGACAGAATATCAGACACGGAGGTGTGCTATGGCAATTTGAGCTTATGCATGGAAAATTGGTAAGTCCCATCCTCCTGTATTTAATATTAATACTAATAACCACAAGAGTCCGGAAGTTAAGGTCTACATCCCCTTCTGGAATTTTGTCCCCAACGATGCAGAGGCAACTCGACGCCTCAAACGCTTCTTCAACAGTCAATCGTGGGATATTGCCGATTCTTATTCAGAGACTGTTGATCAATTATTGTGAGTTTACCCCTATCATGTTATGATCTGAAACAAAGCTGAGAGATGTAGCAACGGGACAGGGAATATTGAACAAGAGGCTGGCAGGCACTCTTATGTTTCTTTCTCGTATACTAAGGAAAGAGGGCCATATCTGACGCTGTACTATGCACCCAAGCTTGAGAGGGAGCAACGATGATGATGTCTCTAGGAATTATAGAGTAGCTGAAGCAATAAATTGAGTGTGGAAATCAGACTAAGAATGAAAATATTTGCTAGACACAAGTTCCCCTCAGAAATGCGAGTATGGATGTGAAAAAAACACCGTTAATTCCCCCTGTCCCCCTGGTAGCGTAATCGTGAGTTAATCGTAACATAAATGCGTAAATTTCCTGCTAGGCAGAAAGCCATGGTGGGTCTTGCCTAGATTTTCAAAATAAATAAAAAGGAAATGATATTCTTCGCGTTAGGTTCCAGTCCAGAAACATGTATCCACCGAGTATGCAAGTTCACATTTTCGTTGTGTAGTACACAGGAATGCAATGCTCCTCAAATTCAACCAATCATGCAAGTTCGATTCTCGTAACAATCAAGGGCATGAGATAACGCAGTAACTAGTTTAAATAAAAGGGCAATGAGATCTTGGGGATGTTGAGTCTCCAACCTTTTAACATTTTTTTGTCTGTTGATTTGTGAAGCCTGGAATTTCAGAATGTCGTTTATTTACAAAATCCATCGTATACCGACCGATGATCCCATCTTGACCGCCTTTCTTGCAGGCAAACTGGCTTCCTTACGCCTACAAGCTCTGAATCTCTCGCAGTCAGCGTTTGGAGGGAAGTTCGTGTTCGAAATATTTGCCCGTATGCCTTACACGAAATGGATCGAAAGATTGCACAGACCCAATTTCCATACCTTTGTTGCGATAGCATATCCAGAGGGAACGTCTGAGGAAGAGCAAACGATTGATAGAGGAGATATTGCTGGGACTGCTACTCTCAGTAAGTTTAAAGCTATAATATACCTCTATGGAAGGAATCGCAACTAATTGATCATAAGTCGGGCCGGTCCCTAAGAATGAATATATGTTTATTGGTTTTGATGAACGGAAGGTTGGCGAAGATGGCGAAGAAAGCAAATGGCACTGTACGGCCTTGTATTGCAGTCCTGATATCCGGGGGAAGGGGTTAGGGAGGTTGCTTGTCAATGCGCGGATTGAATTTGCGAAAATCGAATCGACGACCAAAAGGGTCAGAGTTCGAGTTCTGGTGCATCCACATAATTATAAGACCCTAGAGCCGTTGAAAGCTCGCGGATTTACTCACGTTGGGAAATGTTGCGCTGTAGAAGCGATACCTGCAAGTGGGGACGTTATGTTACTCCCTGCTGATGGAGGAGTAAGTAATCCTGAGGTGTTCCACGATCCCCATGTGTTTGTGATGGAATTGGCAATTAGAAGGCAGTGATTAGTTCTATGAAATGAGAAGGGAGCGTTTTGTTTTTAAATTGAATTCCAGAGCAAATCTAGGCTTCTTGTTTTGTAGCTTAGTCTTAATATATCCATATCAATCAGAAAATTAGATTTTGCAAGTGTCAAACTGTTAGCAGTATAGTATGGTAGCTGGGAGACCGCTGAAGGATTTCTTGTGGAAAAAGAAGGTGCCAGAAGTCGATGACCCCGACTGTGACTGCAGCGAAGGGCGATAGATTGTGGGACATATCTTGATGAGGCGCTGCAAACATCGCAGCCCGCGACGACGAGAATTTTGTTCTTAACTAGTGTGTCATGGGGGACCGTCGGTTCCAAACCGTCAGTCTGATGGATTCCCAACCCGGACTGTAGTCTAGGTTAAAAATATAGAGTAAACCGCCTAGACTAGCGTTAGACTCCTAACGGTCTAGTAAGGAACAGTTTACTATAATATTTATTGTAAGTAAGTAAGTATAAGCATATAAATATACGTGAGTAAGTATATAAGTAGGCATATGCTTACTTATTTACAGTAAATATTATAGTAAACGGTTCTTTAGCAGACCGTTAGGGGACCACAGGCTATTGTCTACAAACTAGACCGCGGTACAGTCCGAAGATTTGAGAACGGACCGGACCGTGGTCCACTCTAGGGTCGGTTCCCCGATGGGGTCGGTTCCCCGATGGGGTCAGTTCCCCGTGACGCATACAAGTTTTAGCGAGCGGCTGAATGGACTTGAGGGCAATCTTGAACGAGTCAAAACTAGCCATAAAAGCAATTAGATCCTTGGAGCAGATGCATCTCCGTGGGCAGTTTCGGAGGTGCGACACAGACGAAGTGGAACGCTAGGGGAAGACTGAAGCCGCATAAGTTGACCACGTACGTGTCTCATTTCTTTTGTTGTTAAAAGATTCTCCAGTTCAGCCAGTGCCACTTTCCCCCCTCCGGATATCTAGTAGACACCTAGACCACAAGACCCTTGAATTCGAGTGCTAGGGCTTTCATGCAGCAGGTTCGAAGTGAAACTGACTGCTTCTTACAAGGGTCGAGCTAAGAAGGATCTTTGAGAACTTGCTCTTCGCGCAAATACTTCTCTTCGCTTTATGCACCTCTCAGACACCAAGGATGGCTTGCTGCAATTTTTCAATAGTCTGGAGAAATTTTCATTCTCATTTATCGTCTTGGACGATGCAAACAGTTGCTTGAGCAACCATTCGAAATCCAGCACGAGCCTTGATTGGTCGTATCTCAGCCAGGGTTCAGATTTGAGGGGATGGTTTGCCATAGCTCCGTGAACAGTGATCAGACACCTTTCCGTACAAGACTTACTCACACCGCTGCCTCACTTCTACACTACTTGCAGGAGAAGGTAGCTAGTCTCTTTTCACTCTAAAGTTTTGCAATATCAAAAAAGAGACATCATGTTCCAATTCCGTATCCTTGGCCAATACGCAGATCTGTGCAGCAATCCGAATCCGGGTGTACAGGTGGTAGTGTTGAAGCGAGTGGCGTTGCTAGTTGAAGCTGAACTTTTCTGAACAGTGGAACAAAATGTATGTGACACAGTAGAATTGCCTAATGAAAATTGCAATTTAGCAGAATCTGATATCAGTCGTAAGAGTCTCACATTTTTCGGGTATAGCTAGGGCTCTAATATGTTGATTAGGCTGTTTTGGAGCGTAGGTGTTCCATGCGACGCCGGCATTGAATTTGTCTCATAGCGTACAGCATGGATATGCGACTCGAAAACAAAATTAACCCTATTCACCGAGACATTATGCATTTTGAGCAAGCGTAAAGTAAGACATGGGGCGGACTAGTGTTTGTACATCTGACGCTGCTGTTGTTGCACAAACTCGAGGTCATGTGGATAAAGATCGTCAGATTGTGTAACCTATGGAATTGAGGTAGGTTACGGCAGTGATCAAATCTCGATTTCTCTCTTTCAAAAGCTACGCAAAATTGATCAAACTTGACCTCAATAAGGCAAAATACTCTCTCTTTCTTCATCACAAAATGTCTGATTCCAAACCACAACTTCCGGCTCAAGAGCCACCTTACGATCCAAGGTCAATTCCCCAAGTCGCATCTTCAATTTTGGTTAACTAACATAATTCACAGTCGTCCATTGCCAGATCTCCAGCTCCTTTACAACAATCGTATCCCAAATTGTCCTGGAATGAGCATAGTTGCCTTCCGAGTGAATTTCTTACCGAATGCCTCCACACCACCTCATACACACGCTGGTGCTTTCGTCTCAGTAAACGTAGTCTCGGGCTATGTTTTCAACAAAATGAACGATGATCCAATGAAATTGTTCGGGCCAGGAGAGACTTTCACGGAGCATCCGGGATGCAGACATACCATTAGCGATAATGCCAGCGTTACTGAGCCGGCAATGATTGTGGCAACGATGATCGTGGATACAAAGGTCTTGGAGGTGAATGGAATTGGCGGCTTGATGGTGATTGATGAGGAGTATAGGGAGATGGTCCAGGAGGCACAGCAGAAATCGCAGGCACCAAGGGTTTGAATACTTGAGGCTCTCATTTTAGGGAGCGAGGGATGTTGGACGTGCTCAGAGATTGCTTGGAGGAGTGACAGCATCAGATATATTTAGATGTTTGAAATTACACCATTCGTCGCCCTTCTACTTGATTGAACAGTGAAGTAATTCCCATCGCTTCTTAGAGCAAAGGGATCACCCAAGACACTAGCATGGCTTTCTCTGTGTACTGTACTACACTGGAAACTCTTCACTCTTCACTCTTCACTCTTGCAGTTTCCTTAAAACTCGAAACAAATCCCTTACTTCCACCCTTGCAAGACCATCCTTGTCCAGCGCAATACAACACACTTCGGAGAATTGCATCATTGTAGTCGTAGTCTCTCCCGCTAATTAAAGGCTAGACTGAAATATCCCATCCCAATCCCACTAACACCTCTCTACTCGTACTAACTCTCCAAACTACCGAATTTTCAATTCATTCTCATTCATACAGTCGTCTCTCCTTCGTTTTATCCCAAATACACTCCATCGACACACTATCTGGTATCCCTCTTCCGTTCGTAGCTGTGATTGGTCAATCGACGATTGTTAACGGGCGATCTCTGCGATAGGCGAGATCGGGCGGGGTGTGGGGCAGGGCAACGCCGATCGCTCAGCTTGCTTGGTTTTGGTGTTACCCCTATCAAGGTTAGCGTCGTCTCTCCCCCCCCCCCCCCCCACCCCGCCCTGTGCGTATGTAGGTGTTATGTGCCATGGGTACGTATGGGAATACTCACCAAAGGGAGGCTTTTCGTAGTTCTTGGCCCTGAAAGGTTTAGTTAAAAAGAATGTCTTGTTCGAGTAATAAATCAATCAGGCCTTATTAGGAAAATAACCTTCTAAAACTAGCTAGCATCCATTCTAATCTCCCGAAGTTAGACAGGGTTGGTCCGAGGGTTGCGGGCGGCGAGAGTCGCCTTCTAAAGATCTCGGGGAGCTCGACCTATCACGGGGAACCCACCCTATCACCGGGAACTCACCCTTGAGGACCCGTAATTTATCAAGCTACCAAGTGCTACCAGATACCTAGGATACCCCAATGAAATGAGTTTAAGAACAAGAGTTTTGCATATAGTTTTCCATAAGAAGTTTTGATTCTCATCTCGAAAAGAGCATCCTTTCATCAACCACCATCGATTGATTTTCCATTTCCACAGCCAACAAGGCGATACTGCAAGCAAAATGAAACTCGCCTATCTTCTAAGCGTTCTTGGGGCGACGAAGAGTTATGCGTTGCCTCATGATGAGTTGTTGATTTTCACATCTAGCGGGCCAGTTCAAGGCTACCCAGCTACTGTCGAAAGCAATGTCGCAGCCTATCTCGGCATTCCCTTCGCACAAGCGCCAGTTGGCCATCTGAGATTCCAACCGCCTGAAAGATATAGGGGCGAAACCCTCATCGATGGCCGCACTTATGTAAGTTTTCCTCTCCAGAAATTCATGGCAACGTATTAAGACCTTTGCGTCAGGGATATGGCTGCCCATCAGTAACCCCATTCTCTACTCGGAACTACGATATTAACAACTTCAACATCTCTCTGGCAAATCTGACAGCACAAGGAATCGCAACTCTCTCTGGTTATGATCCCAAAGCGAGATTTAATGAAGACTGTCTCAATCTCAACGTTTGGGTTCCAGCCGGGGGCGAAGACAAAAAGGCTGTGATGGTCTATATATACGGCGGAAGCTACACCAATGGGAACACTCAGATACCCTTCTATGACGGTCAACATTTAGCTGCGCATCAAGATGTTATTGTTGTGACCCTAAAGTACGTTATCATCCAACTAAGAGATTGCTAAACTTACATTTCTCTTCAGTTATCGCGTGGACATTCTAGGATTTCATGGGGACCCAGCATCCTTGATTCACAATCCAGGATTCCTAGACCAGCGCATGGCCGTGGAATGGGTGAGAGACAATATCGCCAAATTCGGAGGACATCTTTCAAGAATCACACTTTTTGGTCAATCAGCTGGTGCAGCCTCAGTTGATTCATACGCATATGCTTGGGCAAATAACCCCATAGTCTCTGGATTAATTATGGAGTCAGGTGCGGCTGGATTTGGCAAGCCTTTGCCAGCCGACAATGCTGATAAGTGGTATGACATCTCAAAGTCTCTCGGCTGCGGCGATGCCGCCACTCCAAGTTCCGATCTGCTCTCATGTATGCAGAAACAAAACATTACAGATTTGCTAAGAGCGAAAGGATCCACCACTTTCAAACCTACTGTTGATAACATCACTGGCTTTTCCAACTATCCCGCTTTGGCCAAAGCTGGAAACTTCACTCAAATACCGTTACTTATTGGCAACAACGACTTTGAAACCGGCTTGTACATTCCTGCCCGTGCGTTAAGTAATTACACCAACACGCTTCTACACTGGGAAACTCAAGCCAACGTCACGTTCGCCTGCCCAGCTGGTGCGCGCGCAAACATCAGTGCCTCTCACGATCTTCCTGTGTGGCGCTACCGTTGGTTCGGCAACTTCCCTAACACCAGACTCATGACGGATCCTGACAGCGGCGCCTATCACTGCTCGGAAGTACCATTCATTTTTGACACGCTCCCTACTGGGCCAGGCATTCCACCTGATACCGAAGAAGAGATTTCGATAAGAGCATATGTCCAGGGAGCTTGGGCAGCATTTGCAAAAGATCCTGTATATGGCTTGAGTAATTATGAGGACGGATGGCCTCAGTACTCGCCTTTTGTGCCGTCCGTAATCAGACTTGCATACAATAACGTGACGGGAACGAATCTTGGACTGTCGAATCTTTATGATTCTACATGTGCGACGACTTACCCAATATCTGACACCGATGAATCAGTTCACGGGAGTGAGCTATAGACTGGGTAGTTTTTCACTCCTATTGTTATGCTTTGGTGATTATTGGTACCATTCTACTTATTCTTACGAGTTCAAGGATAATGAGAAACAACTCTGTGGGAATCTTAGGAGACAATTTTTTCCGATCATAGCATTAGTGAAAAGCCTAGGGAGAAATGCCAAATCTGACATCTTCTCGTTAAACTCACCTTCATTCATATTACCTGCCTATATGAGTTTCGACTAAGTAAATTTTTGGCACTTCCAACCACCCAATGCCATACTTTGAGCTACTTCTAATGGTTACAAAATAAAATAAAGTTGGCTACCCCGATAGACTAGAATTTCAAGAGCATGTTCAATACTGCTATTCGTGTGATATAGGAAGCTCTTTTTGTTTGACGAAATCACTCCATGCTCTTGCACCCACTAGCCTAAAGACGATAGCAGATACTAACTCCGAGATGGTTGAGTTAATCGAGAAATCCGTAAATGTAGATCTGGGTGCGGACATCAGTCAAGTCCCAAGATGGGGCAAAAAGAAGAATATTATAAATTGTTTTCGCTGCAGTCAAGACAACTGGTAACAGGGTGTGTTATACTGCAGTGACATCAAAGCTGATTGAATAATAATAAAATTAAGTTTAGAAATAAAAGTAGTCCCAACAGTAGAAAGGGTATCCACAAAGATATCCTCGTCATGTCGGACATACTATCAGAGATAGGCTGGCAACATATGGCACCAAACTAAAGTTCTCCAAATGCCTGATAAAGTCTCCTGGTAATAATAACCACAATGATTAGTTATCTTCCACTGCCCATTCCTTATACTCATCACTTTGTACCACTTCGGGCCAGTGAGATTCATTCCCAACCACGCTTCCCCCGAAATTTAGATATCCGTTATAATCAGGCAGACCTACTGTGCTGGTGACATCAGTATGGTTCCCAAAAACCCAAACCTGTAAACAATTAGCTTTTTCCGATGCAATAATGAAGTTCAGCATGTGAGAACTTACAGTTTGCATTCCAAAGATCATGTGTGGCAACAAGTGGCAATGAATCATCCAGACACCGGGTGTCTTTACTCTTATTCTCCAAGCTGTCCACCCATCAATAATTCCTGGAGTGGTGCGGGTCGTCGCATTTCTATAGTTCATCATGGTACTGCAGTAAAATTAGCATCTAATCCATTTCCAAGCTTCTTCCCTGAACGTCCTTAATGCGGAGGTTCAAAGGGAAAAAGTGCACAAATGGAGGAACTTACTCTCTTCTCACTGGTTTTCCTATAGAATTTGCCCATTTGGCTTCATTCGCGGTACTATTGTATTCCCCAAAACCGCTTCCGATATGCCAGACATGCTCTCCATGAACGTGCCAAGGGTGATTATCCAAGGTTCCTCTGTCCGACGCCGTATTCCGAATCACAACTTCGAGAACTTCTCCTATTTGAGCGGGGAAAGCTCTAGAAACTGGATCGAGCCCATCATTGGCAATTGCTCGTTCCATCGATGGAAATTCAATGGTATCATTCTTTATGATGGAGACGAGGTAGGGTTCCTTTGGAAACTCCTCGAACCAGGGGTAGCCATTCAGGTGATAGACGACATTTGGGGCAACGTAGGCTAGATGGATTGTGACATTGATTCTCCGTGTCACTTCTTCTGCAGTTGGGAAGTCGTCAGATGCATATACTGGATTGGAATAATTGTTTACCAGGGGCCGAAGTTTGTACTCCAGGAATTCGTGGTCCATCTCTGGTAAGGTGATAACACTGTCTACCGGCGGATAGTACTTGGCAGCTACACCCTCTGCATCAACAGATCGGCTTCCGTAATTAATGACCGCGTAAGAATGACAACGATTGCCATGGCCTCGAGTCTCGAGTTGCACGTAATAGCGCTGTTTCTCTGGATTTGGTAAAGCGTGAAAGAGAAAGCTGAAACGTTGACCAGCAGCAACTTGAATAAACGAAGTGTTGTATTTCTCGATGTAGGAACTATTTTCTCAGTGAATTAGTTTTGCTAAAATGTAATGAATGATCACAAAATAGATGAGAGCAAGGTGGAGACCATACCCATCGGCTTCAATCAATTCGAGGTCGTCGTGCCCTTCAATACCAAAAACATTAAACGATATAGCACTAGCCCCCACAACTCTCATCCTGTAAGTCCTTCCAGGATCGACGTTAATGACTGACAGAGGCTCGTTGCAAACAATTCCCTTATCATGGACACCGCCTCCTTTTCCATTAATAAGTACCATTGCTTGGTCGCCATCGTATCTCTGAGGTGAGGCAGTTAGCCCTTCGAGAATATATGAATCGTTTTGGGCAAAAACGTCTTGGAAGAAGAGCCACCGGTCGTCGAAGTATTCATATGGAGGATCTTCTGCTTCAACAACCTAGGATATTTTAGTACTTTTCTTTCATAGCCAAATATAAACTAGGGGCATAATTAAGTGACAGCTCCGGTGAAGAAATAAAAATCCTTACAGATAGGGGACCTGTGCATGCGATTGCTTGGATACCGACATGCGAGTGGTAGAAATATGTTCCTGCAGACCCTACTGGGACATCGATCTCATAGTCGTAAAAAGAACCGGGAGGGAATGGCCATTGAGAAGCTAGAGGTGTACCATCAGAGAATGGAGCAGCTGCCATTGTAAGGCCATGCCAGTGCTGTTTGGTTAATTAGTAAACTTAATCAAAATTCAACAGGAATAGTTCTAAGCAACACAGCTCTGGGAAGGGGCCGGTGATGATGGGGAGCCAATGCCAGGATAAATTCACCATAGTAAGATTCTCATTCTCCAAATCATTATGGACTCTAATCCAAAATGTCTTGCCTTCTTGGAGTCTGATCTCAGGTCCTGGGCTGGTACCGTTAATCAATATAACTTCCTTTTCACCCACGCAAGACTGCTTTGTTTCCGCAGAAGAGACACGTATAACTGCATCCGGGATAAAAGTTTCATCATGAACCTCTATTGCTGCAGAGGCAAGACTCGTTAGCCCTACGATGGTAGCTAATAGAGTAGAGAGGTTTGTGAAGTAACGCATTGTGCCTCTCCTCTTGTAGGATTGATGTGAAGGAATTTGAGAAGGTTGCATTTTGGTTGGGAAAGCCTCTGACTTTATCGTTGCTCTAATATCCTAGGATACAAGCAGCTCGTCTCACAGGATTCGCAATCCTAGAAATATTACTGCACGCTAAAGTCTGAAGATACCTATGACACAGATTATTGTTCCGCCCATCTATGCTGCAAATCTGCGACTCGACGTATCGGTATCCTGTGTAGCGGGACCAAGTTACTTCAGCTTGTTAAGGCTTCGCTAACCTAGCCTCTTCCTAGCCTTGAAGTTTAAGATCATATTCTCTCTCACGTAACATCCTTGCAGCAGTTTCATCTCACATCTAGTGGTATCCGCTTGAATACAGATGCATTTCTTGGCGGCTTTTAGGAGTATAGTAGGGGTACTACCACTAGCATCAAAGCATATAGTATTATTCAGTATTATTGGCTGTACTAGAACTTTCATGGTAGGTCGTAATTACAGCCTCTTTAGGAAGTCGGAACATTCCGGGTAACACATTCATATTATTAGTTACTACGGTATTTCAACAAAATTAAAAATTAAAATATCTGCGTAAATATCTCTAAAGATATAATGAGAAAGATTGGCGTAAATGTCTCAATCATTTTATCTCACTGGATAAATTTCTTTGAAGATAGGATGCGTGTAACAGTCTTTCATTCCTCTTTCTCAATTAGGTTACTCTAACTAAAAGAGTAACAATACCCGCCTGTTGCAAATCAAAGGCTGGCTAAACCGGGAGTAAGCGTCATGATCGTTTGGCAGCGTTCCATTCCGAGACCAACGCATTCTTAGGTCCTAAGAGATAGGTGACAAAGTACTAGTCCTTCGCGCCATCGACTAGTTGTGTGTCTCGGTGCTCAGGCGAATGTAACCCCCCTCCCGAGATTTTCTACAATGAATGTGAAACATTAACTAACGCACATGTCTCTAGTGGCGGGATAAAAGTCCACATGCTGTCCTTTCGGGAAAGAGCATATATATGTTCCGGACCAACCGCGAATTATCTATATGCGGTTGTCTTGTACGACACACAGTCCAGCTGAGGATGGATGTGACACTAACTTTAGACCCGTATCACTAGGCTTGTTGGTTCGCGCTGGACAAGGATGGCCTAATAAGGGTAGAAGTGAGGGATTTGTTTCAAGTTTTAATGAAACTGCAACAGTGAAGAGTGAAGAGTTTCCAGCGTAGTACTGTACACAGAGAAAGCCATGTACACTACTGGTTCCAGGAGGGTAATACGAACTACTGTTTTTGAGGAGAAATGTAAGTTTGACGCTGCAGAGCAACAATGAATAGATTGCATCCAACGCGAAGCAGAGCTCTTGTCGTCCTTCGAAAGAGCGAAGGACGACAAGAGAGACCAGAGAGATTACTTAAGAAGGAAGAATCAGGTCACAGTATTAGAGAGCCCTAAACAAGCCGTGCCGCTTAGACAGGTAGACCAAGATACAATTAACACTAGGACAATGAATAACCTTAAGGCACCACAGGTAAAAACTCATTGCAGCACGAACGATGGGTACCTTTAAATACAATAAATATATCATTTTCCATCAGCCGTTCAACAGACTCCCATATAAGAATCTTTCCACCCTTTGCTCCTCATCATTGTAATTCAAAGTCCTCTCTCAATCCGAGTATTTCTCTGTAGTAGCTGCTAATGGCCAGATAGCAATGGCTTGAGACAAAATGGCTATCGCTACGGGGATATCAATGAATTAGAACTGCAGGTGGATATTTGAAGGCCATGTGGAAACTCAACAACATACCTGGCACAACCCAGAAACTGCTCAAATAACTCTGCTGCACTAGCGATCTGACTTGTTCAGAAAGTTCTTCAACAATCGACGAGTCACTCAAGATACTATCGATGATCTATGGTGAACACCTTAGTGGCCGGTCTGCCTTACAAGCCTCTTGTTCTTTAAACTGACCTTTTCAAAACCTGGGATGTCGGCCAATACATTTTGCAGGGTTTTCTCAAATTGCCCATTGAGAAGAGTCGACATGATGGTAATACCCACTGCGATACCGATTTGTTGACTCATATAGTACATGCCAATAGCGGTTGTCATTTGTTGTTTTGGGGCACAGAGATAGAGGCCAAAGAACTGAGCGGACGTGACCATGCCAGCAAAGAGGCCGAATGGGAAGCTAGTTAGGGAACCTAGTGCGTCTGTAATCAAGATTAGATGTATATTATCAAAGGGAATTGAGGAAACGTAGAAGTTTGGGGAGTTGTCTTTGAAATTAAAAAAATTGGAATGTGAGGAACGAGACGTGGATGAAGTAGGCTCACAGTCCCGTTACATACTCATGGGATACGACCATTGCACCAAAATCACAATAGACATGGCGATAGACAAAAACAAGGAGGTCAGTGATAGCTTCTTATAGCGCCCAGATCTGCCAATTTTATCTATCAGTAGTGACTAGTCGGGACCAGGAAGGGGTAGCCTTACCTTTTGATCATTCGCCCAGCTACAAGGCTCCCCACTGCATTGCCAATGCTCACCGGAACTATTGACCATCCTGCTTCTGCATTTGAAAATCCTCGAGTGTTGATGAAGTAAGGTGCGATTTGGGAGACAAACTGTAGAATGACATTAGTAAAGCAACAGCGGTATAGAGACATAACACGTACTCCTTGACAACTGCCGACCAGAAGTAGCTGACATTAAACATGGAGTTAGCATTTATGCTTAGCATAGCAGCGATAATATTCCGTGGGGATTTTTGCACCTGAGGAATGATTGCAAAATGGTGTCACTCACTTGTCCAGCACAAAATGCGCCAACCTCTGTCTTCAACAAACTTAAAGGTATCAAAAGTTCACGACCTCCCGAATAAGTCTCTAAAACAAGAAAGACTAAAAAGGATATTATTCCAGTAATGATTAGACTAAGGAGAAGAGGGTGGGTCCATGAGAGCTGCACTTGCAGATCAATGATGACAAGAAATGAAGTTATCCATACGGCAAGTGTTACCGCTCCTGGGTAATCAAAACTTAGAAGACGTTCTTGACGCTCGTCTTGCGGTTCCTCCATTTGCAAGTTCTTATGCCTGCCAGCTTCTAACAAGAAGTTCTGAAGACCACGAGTCATAATGATGCAGCAGGTAGTTGCAATTGGTACTTGACCCAAGAATGACCTGCGAAAGTTAGTAATACTAGGTGAATATCTTTGGAAAGGATACTTGCCATCTCCAGCCAACTGTTTCTCCTAGAAAACTTCCAAACGGGCCACCAAGGGAGATTCCAACTATTGACGCGATGTTGACGTAACTTCTAGAAACCGCAATATCTGAGGGTTCCACAATGTCTGACAATAATGTACTGTGAGTATAGATGGCATTTGGCAACGAGAAATAATAAAAAATGAACTATCCAAAACGAAACACTCCTTACCGGTAATAATGATAGTTGCCAAAGACACTATTCCTGAGGCTCCACACCCTGTCAGAGTCCTTCCAAGAATCACTTGCCAGTAACTCTGCCCAATCCCACTATTCTAGCATAAGTAAGTTTTCGTAACCGCCACCTAGAAATTTCGTTGCATGGATTGATGATATTGAGAGGGCAAAGAAGTCCTTCACTCACCAAAGTGTGCAACCAATGCAAAATAAAACATAAGCTGCGATGAGAGGGCGGAGGCGACCATAATCATCGCTCAAACGCCCGTACTATTAGAACCATGAGTAAACAAATCACAGCATTCTCCTGAAGAAGGCGAAAGACACACCAGAGGGAATGTGACGCAGCATCCTATTGCAAAGCTTGTCATCATCCACGACGAGTTATCAAGGTTATCGAAATGTGAAGCCACAGTCTCATGCGTCGCCCATACAAGGGAAGTGTCCGCCCGGGCCAGAATAATACCTAGAACGCATCATTAGCCACAACAGTTTCCACAACTAAAAGCCCAATCAAAATCAATTCTTACCAAAAAATGCGGCTATCTGCCATAGTGCAAATCGTTTGCCGGTTTGAGCCACGCGAGGTTCGTTCCCAGCGCATCCATCCGCCAGGTGTTCGGCCAGGTCCGATGCCGGTTTTCCCAGCAACGGAGTCGTTGACATTGTTTTTAAATATTGAGGAAGAGGCACAAAAAGGGGGGCACAGAAATGCTGTTGTTATAAGGATATCGTAACGGAGAGGGTTTTTAGACAGAAAGAAAACGGAAAAGAAAAAAAAAAGGCTTTCTATAAAAAGATTGGTCATTTCCCCCATGCATGACAAAGCAGAGCAAAGACGGATTGAAATTAGCCTTCGTTGATCTCACAAAGATTCGTTGGACTTCACAGTACAGCGCCAAAAGTATTCGTATAGTCAGTGACCAATTATAGCAAATTTGTATGGGTATACAAGCACAGACCCGTACGAATACCAACTGCGCCGTACTGTAACAGTAGAAGTGTCTCACTATGCACGAAATCTCTTTGGGCCACTTGTCCGGTCCCGTCAGCTGTGTCTTTCATTTATGAAGATGATCTTCTTGCGCCATAACTTGTTCTAGTCCTGTATGTAAGAGAAGGGTTTAATTTCAAACAGGGCCCTGATATTCCCAGCTGAACGAATCTAGTAATCTCGTCGCACTTCAAGAACCGTAAAGATTGGTCTCACAAGTTAATACGATTGCACAAAATCCACTTACTGTCTCACTAACCCCAGTCTCTGGCACTTGCCGCACTGTTTCACCGCTTGGCCTACATTTCAGCTGGGACGGCGTGACATAAGTATTGGTAGATCTCGGTTCAAAAACAATTCTACACACCATGGGAGGTAATTTCTGCAGGTTTATCCATCTGTGAATTACCTGTCCTTAGTAGTAAGATTAAACCTTAACCACACTCAGAAACTTGAGGCGACGACAAATACCTGGCAGAGACATTAGCGCGTCGACATCCTGCCCACCCAACGCCACTGGCAAGTGTCCAGTTCATACAATCTATCCCAGGAGCTGTGCTACCATAAAACGTGCGAATGATTAATTGCGTGAGTTTATCGCGAGATTTCACGTTTGAAAGGAGATTTTCCCAATCCC
Source organism: Pseudogymnoascus sp. BL308 (assembly GCA_001630595.1). Taxonomy (NCBI): domain Eukaryota; kingdom Fungi; phylum Ascomycota; class Leotiomycetes; order Thelebolales; family Thelebolaceae; genus Pseudogymnoascus; species Pseudogymnoascus sp. BL308. Next base: position 95,470 of record LMYD01000034.1, on the reverse strand, counting down.
CGCTGTATCTATTCGCGGTTCATGAGATGCGCGCTGCACTTCAATCAATGTGCGAAACCTTACCTGCAAATCAGGCTAGTAGACCTCCAATCTCATGAATGACATGTGCTTTAGCCGGACTTACAAGCATTCGGAACAGGCTCGGATGGAAATAGCATCTAATAGATCTCTTTCCATCCCTCCTCTTCGGATATCCTTAGTGATACCAAACAGGCAGGAATGAACACAGGCGACTAGTCTGGGCAGTTCTGGACTTTGAATAGCGAGGGAGTGCAGCCGACTGTAAGTTAATTCGTTCCAAAAAAAATATTATACTCATGGATGCTGACGGTTGTCTGCTGCAGCCTACATCGTCTAAGTGACAACGCCCACCACGTCTAGTCCCTCAACTACCGCAACTACTGGTGATAATGAGAACAACCATATCCCTAAGGGTGCTAGTGCGGGAACAAGTACCACCAGCAGTAATGGAACTAGAGGAATTTCAAAGATGGGAAACTCGGCATGAAAGTAGGTTTGGGCATTGGTATCCGGCAATCGGTGTTGCCATTCTTGCATGGTGGTTTGCTTCCCTGTAACCGTCGGGGGTCACGTTGAGGCCCACTAGTGTGCGTCAGTGTCTGAAGCGCCCCGACCGGACCAAGGTCCGGTCCGGAGCGCTTCCCCATCACGCATACCAAGGACACCCCGTATATATTGTCGTCTTTAGACTCCCCCCCATTTTGTACAGAATACACCGTTTTCCCACTGGCACAAATGGCCCTTTTGGAGGCCTGGTTTACTACGTGACATTTTTTACTGTACTAAGCAAAATGTTTTATCAATACGTTCTCCGCCTAGTAACTGAAGGACTGCATTTTGCCTCGGGTCTTGCAAATGGCCCTTCTTGTCGATGTAGGCCATGGGAGACTTGTTGGCCAACGGAGAAAGAATGGGCGGGTTTCCGCAATTCAATTGATGGAGATCTTGTCCGACTACAACCTGTCGGATCTGTATGCCATGAGCCAACATTCAACCGCAGCGCATGTGACGACCTTCTGTCCATCTCAAGTAATAGTGCCTGGAGGGCATCACAACCAGGTAAGTCTCTGACATCCCATACTAATTAAGTCGTGTTCAAATCCTATTCGAAAACTGACGAGGTTTTTGACAGGTACATTACAGGACTGGGTGTGGGAAAGCGGTTCAGCTCCCAATGATACCTGCATGGTTGGAATATCAATCAGCGAAACACCTTGCAACCAAGGCCGAATCCCACTCTACTCTGCTATGGTTCAGTCAGCTGAAGACATTCAAAAAGCAGTTATATTCGCTAGAGATTATAACCTCCGCTTAGTGATCAAAAACACTGGGCATGACAATTCCGGACGATCCAGCTCACCAGATTCCTTCCAAATCTACACAAACCACCTGAAAGGACTCCAATACCATCAAGATTTTCACGTAGATGGATCAAATGCTGGGCTTGGGCCCGCTCTCAGTATTGGCGCCGGTGTCATGTTCATGGAAGCAAACCAGAAGGGTGCTCGGGAGGGCTTCATCGTAATGGGAGGTGAATGCCCAACAGTGGGCGCTGCGGGTGGGTTTCTTCAAGGGGGAGGAGTTTCTACTTTTCACAGTTATGCGAGGGGACTTGCGGTCGATAATGTGCTTCAATACAAAGTAGTGGTTGCCAGTGTATGTCTCTCATTCTTATTTCACTGAGCCGGCAGCTAAAATTAATATTCAGGGAGAACTCGTCACCGCCAATGCGTTCCAGAATCAAAATTTATTTTGGGCACTCAGAGGAGGCGGAGGTGGCACGTTTGGAGTCGTCACCGAAGCCACAATCCGTGTCTTTCCTGATGACCCTACCGTGGTCTCTACCGTGTCGATCTCATTGCCTTCGTCCAGCGAGGGGTTATTCTTCACCAAAGCTGTTACTGGCCTCTTAACTATTTTGCAAACATTCAACAAAGAAGGCCACCCTGGCCAACTCCGCGTCTATCCCTCCGTCGATGCGTTTCGAAAGACTGACTTGATGTTATATTTCACCAACACGACGAGTGATTCAGATGTAGAAGACCGTATGGAGGCGGAAATCAAATCGTTCATATCCGGAAACGGTATACCATACAATATATCAACAAACTTCCACCCACATATCAGCTCTGAGCGCCGAATGGATGCAGATATATATCCTGAAGACTATGGGATTCTCGCAGGAACAGTTCTAGTTTCCGGACAGCTCTTTAACTCCAGTTCCGGACCATCCCAAATGGCGACGGCATTTTCTAAACTCCCGATGGGGCCAAAAGATCTCATATTTACCAGCAACCTTGGAGGCGCGGTGGCTTCGAATAAAGAAGTTGCTGATACAGCGATGCATCCCGCCTGGCGTGACGCAGCGCATTTAATTACCATTATCCATGGCGTAGAACCTTCTATTGAGGGAAAAATAACCGCTCTAGAAGAGTTATCGAAACTTCAAATGCCGATTCTCTTTTCGCTAGAGCATCGTAATAACAGGGTATCGTATCGCAATCTAGGGGATCCGAATGAGAAGGATTTCCAGAACATTTATTGGGGAAGTGAGAATTATAGAAGGTTGTTGGAGATTAAGCGGGAGGTGGATGGAGAGGATTTGTTTATTACGAGGTTAGGGGTGGGAAGTGAGTTTTGGGATGAGGAGGGGATGTGTAGGAGGAAGAGGGGTAGGTTCGAGATTTGAGGGTGTTGTGGTTATATTCACGACGTAACTCTTATTTAACTGTCAGAGTCACGAGTTGGTCTGGAAGGCGAGTGGTCTGAAACCTTTAATTTTTTTATATATAATCTACTTAGCTATAACTTACAACAGTAGACATCTTAGTAATAAGATAATGCAACTATTATGCACATTTCACTTTGTCTGTCCCTACCGTGCTTTATCTCTTGCTGCCCATTCATTAGAGTTCCAAAGAGTCTAGGTACTCTTCAAATGTGGACAGCCTGCCTCGGACGTTTTGAACAGACCATGCAATCAATTTCTCAGAACCAGGGCCAAAGTAGCCGAATTCTTCTCCGAAGCTGAACCCTTTGACGAAGATGTTAGCCAGAACGGGAGGTAACCAAAGCTCTCTATGCACTCTTTGAAGTCTTTAACAGCGATCTGCCTGTAAACAATCGTCTTCACCGTAGCCTTTGACAGTATAGCGACTATTCTTCTATGTTTTATATTGCTGTAGCGGTACAGAATGTCGTCCCTTTGTACTTGTCAGGCTCAGTGAGGATGGCGCCAACAAATTTTCCTGTGTCGCCAACAGCGTGGGTCAAAGGGAACTAGTCAAAGTAGAGACATAGCGAGCTAAAACAACAAGTGCCTTCAGCAGCCTTTCGTAGGGCTAAGAAGGGTTGCGATTAGAAATTTTGTGGACTCTCAGTCGTTCCTGTTGTTCCAGTTGGCGTATCATTGTTTCCAACTGCGGAGTCCTTGGATGCAATCGCGACGATATTCTCCTCCGCGCCTTCAACCCAAGAACACGGTGATACCGAGAAATTTCCGCGCTCGTAGTCGACTGTTAGATAACTAGTTTCATTAGCATTATATCGTGCTAATAGCCACGGGAAGCTTACGCTTCTTGTAGAAATGTCCGTCCCAACGTATATTGTGTGGCATTCGCCGCCTTCTTGAGTGGGAAGTAGTTACTCGAGTTCGTGACCATCGGATACTCTGCTTGAAGATCAAAAGCCGAGTATGGAAGTGTAATGGTAACCGCCTCCCCGCCACTCAATGAATCCGAGAGTCTAAATCTCACTTGTGCATTCTCCGTTAGTAACGTCTGGTGATGAGAGTCATTAACAAGGTATAGCCCAGTTGTATTATCCAAAGACCGAATGCTGTTTCGAATTGCTGACAAGCAGATTCAGGGAGCCATATGTTGGGATTGGTTGAATCGATGAAAATTAGGATTGGTGAGGTGAGGAGGGATGTTTGGACTGAGCCGCTGTAGGATATGGATTGAAGAGAGACGACTATATCGCGATTGAGGTCCTCGGCGAGGGTGAAGGAGACGGAGTTGGAAGTAAATCGAGAATTGTCGTAGCCGCCGAATATTAATTGTCCATAGACCTGTTTGAGACCTATTTGAGAAAACGTCGGGGTCTAGACGAGAAGATAGTGGGTAAGGTGAATAACATACGGTACATTGCCCCAGCTGTATAGCTCCAGCTGAGGCTAGGAATGATACTCTGAGTCTTTAAAGACGTGAAGTAGGAGGGCGCCGCGGAATTACCAAGTGAGCTGAAGTTAGCTGGCTGGGTACCGAGGCCGAAAATTCCTCTGTCTGTATCAGTATGGTTTGATCGGAATTGTCTATATCTAGGTGGCCGTACAAGTAGAAGGGAGACGTAGACGGGATGCCGCCGACAGTCTGGTTTGCGAGAGTAACGCCATTTGCACCCGCTACCAAGCCCAACCCTACTGTGTCCATTCCAAAATTCGCAGCTTGAGTGTAGCCAAGGTTGGCTTCGAGGCCAACACCGTCATGATTGATCCCAAAGACACCGCTATCAATCCATTTCTACGAAGCGTTTGGACTGAACATCATGCCACGAGAGCTTGCGCAGCCCACTGGGACGCTCTCAAAGACCATGGTGGAGCAGCCGTATTCAGACAGAACCACCAAGGTCTCAGGGGATGTTGTGGAAATCGTAACGCGGACATCTTGCTCTGGTGTCCCAACGCGCAAGTTGAAAGTGCTCCATGGACCATCGATACCCTCACTACGTTAGTAAAACTGTTGGCAACTCTCGATCAATTGCATCGAGGAGTGGGTTTACTTACAAGTATTGACTTGGCGGGATCACGAGGGGTTGCGCCAGGTCTGTCGTGTTTATATTAGACTCACGAACCACAACGCCACCTAGCACAGCATCACATATTCTTATCAGACACTGCGAGAGAAGCAGTGTCCTGAAGGCAGAATACATTTTGGTTTAGGTTTCTTTACAACATTAAAAACGATGCAGCCATTTTGCAATAGAAGCGGAATAAAATGGCTGCTAAACTAGCGCGACAACGCGGTCTAGCGGGTGAGTCCCGCTCACAATCCTACGAAGACAATCTAGAAGAGGAACGCCTTGCCGTGCCTGGATGCCACGCCAAAGTAAGCTATCAATAAACCATCAGTGCCTCGAGCTAGTTTGTACTACGTGTGCTACCCCTTGCTAACCCCGTGTTATTGTGGGTTTATCAATGATGGGCGTCCATTGAGGATTCATTTCGAGGGCGAACAAAACATACTGACAGGGATAACACCAAGAATGAGCTATTTATGAGATGAAATATTGGACCGGTGTAGGAGGATATTTTAGACGCTACAATCATGTGGGTGGCTGACGTCGCCTTGTTAAGTGGATGGCACGGCTCGCCTTCCGGCATAATATATGGAGTCACTACGGAGGATTCTGCGTCCACTCTCTACATTTGATGTGCTGGACCCTTGATGAAGGATTTTGTTACCTGGATGAAGCCATAACCCCGTTCTAACTGGCCGCCCTAATCGTAGCCCTAGTCACTCAGGGGAAACATGGGCTTCAGCCTCACCTACAATTAAACGTGCTTTGTTTTGGCATGCGCAGTAAATCAATACATACTGCGTACGTATTAAAATTAACAGCCCAACTAGTCTCATGTAGAATCCTTCGAAAGGAAAGATATTGATAGAGCGCAGCGAGATAGTGAGAGAACCGGACGTCCGGTAGAGCCTGGCCTCACCTCGCCATCCATAGTACAAGGTTTAGAGGCCTTTCTCGAATCATGAACTAAGGCGGTGGCCTCCCTCTTTCTTAACTATCACAACGGCGATCATCGTTCCTGTTCCTGTTCCTGTTTCTGCTTTTAACCTACCTCACAGTCTTTACTTACATATTTGCTTGCTCTTCAGTGCGTGTTTTCAATGTCGTTAGCATCTGCGCCTTGCGCCATGCTTGCGCTCTTCTTCTTCTTAAGGGCTACTCACGCCGCTGGTATGTATCTCACAATGCCTTCTCTAGGGATCGAAGTCATATTACTTCGCCTCTTCTAACATCCTGTAGCCGTTCCTGTACCCGTGAATTCTAGTGTTATTTCTGCCACGTCTAGCGGTCTGCCATCGACCATCACTCAGGCCCAAAACTTGCCAATTTCGGAGCAGGTGATTCCCATTAACCCATGTTCTTACTACAATCCGACCATCAGTCAATACTAATGGAACGATCCATGGTGCAGCATGTACGTTTTGCATCTCCAAGGCGCATATTCAAGACTTCAACTAACACGCCCAACAGCCAAGCTGGCACCGTTCAGCTCTCGTTCTGGCTAACAGATACGAACTACTCCTATCCGGCAACCGTCTATGATTCTCAGCTAGACTACACATTGTAAGAGTGGCCATTAGAGATCTGTAGTTTCAGTAGAGCAGTCTGTTAACAAGTCTGCAGTACATCGCCTTCCGTGTACATGGTAGTTAACACTATCTACGGTTGGAATCCATGCGGACCTCTCGGGCCTACAACTAGCAACGCGATTTTTGGCTTCGACCTCACCGATGTTTCGACGCTTGTTCCCTACGCCGACGAGACGGCGACCACTCGCCGGAGCACGCGCCAACTCTACCTCTGTGATCTCGGCATAAATTGTCCTGCCACCCAAAACAGCGAGGCCGTAACCACCACCCACCCGATGAAGAACGCTGATTCTCGCTGCAACCCAAATCTCATCATCCCTCCGCAGATCAAGAGAATAGGGATGCCATACTGGAACCATTGCGGTAACGTGGGAAACAAGTTTGGGCTTTTCGATTCTCCGTATGCTATGGAAATGTTAGACGGGCTCTTCCCAGTGACGACGACGAGTGCAACTGTTGATCCGCCGGCAGCGCCTTCTACATCTGCAGCTACTGGGCCGACTGCTGTTCCGGACCTACCTATCAACACAGATGCTACCCCTGACCCAACTGCGACAACAGCTGTCAGTGAGTCAGATGTGGATATCACTGCTGCCAACGAGGCAACCCCAGAGATCACAGCGGCCAGCGTGCCAACCCCTGATACTCCAGCTGTCGACATTCCAACCCCCGACCCACCTGTCGTAGTCGCACCTGTCGTGCCCATTCCAGTCGAAGCCTCTTCAGCCGCTGCACCTCTCGTATCCATTCCAGTCGAGGCCTCATCAGTCGCCGCACCAACATTGCCACAACAAGTTGTCAGTCTCGGCACTGCTGGATTCGAAGTTATCCACAGCGAGGGCGCTGTCCCTTCGACTTATGTGGTCCGCGCAATTGGCGCAACAGAAGTCGGCGTGGGTGTCGCACCTGCTTCAGTCGTCGTCTACCAAGGACAAACCGTGACCGCAGGTGGCGCCGCTGTGACAGTGACGAATCCAGTGTAGGTGGTGTCTAGTGGTAATGCTGTGGGAACCGATGCGCCCACAGAAGGGAACAATGCTGCGAGTACGACATCGCCGGTCTATGCTGGCTCTGCCGACAGATTACTGGGTAGCACGGTTTGCCTGGGTGGTAGCTTTCTTATTGCAGTCTTGATGCTCTGAAATAATTAGTGATTGTGAATATTTTGGAAGTCGGTGGAAATATTTACAGCGCGTGCGTTAGTCGCTGATCGCCATGATCTGATGAATACATTTACTCACTTTATAAACCCGACTGCGCGCATGAGTTTAGACCAGTGTTCAAGCTGATATTATTGATATTGCCTGTATATAGACTCAAAATGTTCGATGAGTTGGTTGAGGGATTATATGTATTGATGGATGTAGGGGTGAATAGGGGCGTCTGTCGCGCGCCCTTGCCGTTTTATGGGCTTTTTAAACCAGTGGTGTTCTTACTTTTAAATATAGTAATTATCAGCCCCTTATTTTGCCCCTGGTGGCGGTCCACAGATGTTGCCTGTATTACAAGCACGTATTATTAGGGCTAATTGTCAGCAGCTGTGAGTGACAGTGAGGCTTGCGTAAAGCATCTCGGAGCCTGGGATATAGCATTTTCTCATAAAGACGGCACGCCCCCGGATCCCGAGGGAACACAGAAACTCTCAATTTCTCTTTTTGAGAATATTTTACGACAAATTTTGAGGTGGCTTATACACTGCAGTTGCTGTAATCGCAGAGACTAGGAAGAGACAGACTTTGTTCTATATATTCCCTGGTATTTGAATTTGTTACTCTTAACTCCGTGCGATACGGATCTCCTGTATCGCTGATAAAGACCTGCGAGGTCATTTTTGTGGGGAGCAGGTCGTGTGCACGGTACCACTTCGCAACGGTACTTCCATCACCACCACAGCCGCGCTTAGCAGCTTGGTACCTGGTACCCGAGAGCTTCCACTGCGCTGCATTAGGTAATCATTGAACCGACGCCGCCTATGCAACAAGGCTGTGGGGAGAGCTTCGAGAGCAGGCCACACAACACAAACTGTACACTGTACACCCATTTCAATCTTCTGCACAACCAGTTTCTGCTTGTTTGTGCAGGAATCCACGACACTGGAACCGAATAATAGAACGAGTCTGCTTGATCTCTGCGTCTGCGCCAAGCTGAGATAAAGACGCGGAATAGACGGCGCCTTTGGGAGACGCTGGCTCAGTGAGCTTCTGGGAAGCTTGTAGGCTGGTTCGGTCGATAGGGACGGAAGGGAAGGCTGGGTGAGCTGAGGTTATTCAAGGTGAGTCTGATACTGACCCTGCTCGCAGAGGCATGCACGGCTGTGGCATATTCAGTTATATCTGGTTTATGATGGATACTCTCCACCTCTCCCTTGATTCACCCTGTGCCAATGGCAAGCACACCAACGACAAGCACAAATAGCTAACTATTCCTCAGACCTGCAGCCACAGACCGTTAAACACGACTGCCTCTCCACCTCCTAGCGATCCGCGCGCAAACTCTCCAAAACACAAACACAATGAACAACTTCGGCAATGGCAGCTTACAGGCCCAAATCCCCCACTCCGATGCCTTCTCCCGCTCTACCTCCCCTGGCCTAGGCTGGGATGGTAGCAGCAGCGACTCTGAGCGCGAGCACCGCTACCGACCACGCACATTCCCCTACTTCAAGCTCCTGCCGTATCCCGTCGAAGCCGATACCGAGCGCAATGTTGCCCTACAAGAGATCCTGAAGCAGCTGTACACAGCAGTGCGAGCCGAGGACTTTGCGCCGGGCGCGGTGCACTGGACACGCGAGCTGAAGGGTTGGCTGGGGCTCAAGTTCGAGATCACACGCGAGCTGCGTGTTAAGCTGGCTAAGCTGTACTACATGCTCAGCCTTGCGCCGGGCCTGGATCCATCGTCCGCCGAGCGCTTCCTCACCATGTTCCTCGTGCTTACCAAGAAGAAGCACTACCTCAAGCCCGGGAAGGACCTCACCCTCGACTGGCGGCCGCTGTGGAGCGAGATCCGCAGCCTCGTGCTGCCTGGCGAGACGGCGCCACACCAGAATATGAGAAGGCGGCCATCGAGGCATCTTGCGCGCTTCTGTATGCTGGCGCAGCTGTACTTTGATCCGCGAGAGCGACAGGCGATGTTCGACGAGATCTTCCCGTACTTCTCGACCTCGGAGGTTTCAGGGGCATTTATCGTGGGTGGGGTTCTAAACGTGCTCATGCCAACGACAGCGGCGCCGGATGAGCCAGGACAGCTTCAACCAGCGGACTACCTGCCAACCTTCTTCCACCTATGGGCGCTGGTAAACAGGTCTAAGGTTTTTGATACCATCTTCATCGACCTCTTCTCAAGGCTTGCACGCGACATTCTAGCCTGTGAGCACGTCCCCTTCGGCGAGCACGGTGTCTTCTCCAAGGCGCAGTCGGACCTTATTTTCACCGCCATCCTTCGTCTCACCGAAATCCCTGTCGGCCAAGCCTCGTCGCCGTACAGCGGCAACGTTGACCTCGGCGTCGGTGCCGCCATATACCTTGAGCGCGACAAGAAGAAGCACCCAATCGCATACACGATATCGCGATGGATCGTTATGTCGCTGTCGCCCGCGTGCCTGGACGCCCCAGACTCCATCCTGGCGAATTTAGAAGGTCTAATTGAGTCGGTGGATACTTTCTTCCATCCGTCGAACCAAGGCGGCTGGACGACGATGCTATCACAGCTTACATACTACCTCGTCGACTTCTTCGTCATGCGCTGGAACCGTGAGCGCAGCGGCGAGATGGACACACCGCCCGCGCGGAGACTTAACGACGCACTGAAGCGCCGCTTCGTGCTGTGCCTCAAGGAAGTCACCTTCATGGGAATCTTCGGCAAGAGCTCCAAGTCGCTGAACCACTACCTCTCTGCTTTACAGGGTCTCGCGTACCTGGAGCCGAGCATAATGCTTCCGGGGGCGCTGCAGCGCTTCTACCCGTCGCTGCAGGGTCTGGTGGAGGTGCACCGTACGAGCTCGTCGTTACGCGGGCTGCAGATGGTGGCGCCTATTTTGGCGCGCGAGAAGGGCTTCCGGTGCCATGTCACGGCGCTGCTGGCGCTCGCGTTACCGGGAATCGATGCGAACGATTTAGATAAGACGATGAATACACTCACATTCTTCCAGGCCGTCGCCTATAGTATCCCATTTGTCGATATCACGCGGCCGGACGGCGGGATACACGATACCTCATTGGCGATGCAGTGGGTGCAGGGCGAGATGGAGAAGATGGAGATTGAGGGCCAGGACGTGGTGCTGGACTACCAGGACGGGCTCAGCGATGAGGACGAGGTGAATATTCTACGTAGCTCCACCGCGGGCTTTGCGGAGTTTGTGCGCGCTCTGTTAGGCAAGATTTTCACGCTTCTTGAGAACCTTCCTGATGCGGCGAGGGTCAGGAGCGGGTCGCCTGAGGAGAATGTTATTAATACCCTCCCTGCTGCACTGACGCCGCTATTCGCCGCGATGTCGCCGGAGGTATTCGAAGTCGCATTGGAAAAGCTGGCCGCGTTTGTAGGCGGGCACGTCGTGCACCAGGCGCGCGACGCCGTGGCGTTTATGACCAACGCGATGTGCAAGGCGAACCCGAAGCGGACGCTACGCACTTTCGTGCCGATGCTCATCGTCGGGATCCGCAACGAGATCGACCATAACGGCGCGGCGTCGGACCGCAGCAGCGGCACCGATGTGCTGCCACGCGACCGCGCGCTCGTGTGGCACATTAGCATGCTCAGCATGATCATCGTGCACGTCGGAGCCGACGTCATGGACTACAAGAAGGAGCTCTTCGACATCGCGCTGTACATGCAAGAGAAGTGCCGCGGGCTACCTACGGTTCACATCTCCAACTACATCCACCATCTCCTCCTGAACTTGACGCTCACATACCCCGTCGACAACGCCCTGTACGAGCCCAGCGTGATTGCGCGCGGCGTCGATGCACAGGACTGGGGACGCCAGACCCCGTTGTCAGAGCTGACCATCAACTGGCATCGCCCGTCCAAAGAGGAGATCGCCTTCGCGGTCGATCTGTTCGAGTCACAGGTGCAGACGGCCACTAGCCGACTGACAGATCTGATGAGCGATAACCCGCCCGTGAGCCGCAGCGGAAAGGTCAAGGTCTGGTCTGACGAAGTGTCTCGCAACCTGACGCAGCTTCGCCTCGTCATCTCAGGTCTCTCGGCGCTGTTCGATCCCAAGGAGGCTTCTGGGGAGCGCGGCGCCCATCAGGCGAATGGTACTGGTGACGCGGACCGCGATCTGGATATGACGGATGCGGATGGGAATGAAGACGATGAGGACAATAGCGTCCTTGCCGAAGTCGATGATGACGAGACCCGCCCACAGTTCCATTACCAGGCAGGCTACCTCCTTCAGCCCGATAGCCCTGAGTTTATGCGCATCCACGTGCTGCGCAGCGAGGTTGGAAAGCTGCTGTCGCGCACGCATGCATTCCTCAATCAGCACCAGGAGGACGACGTCGCGTGCTTCACAGCGCTGTATAGCGCGTACAAAGTGTGGATCACAGATGTTGGGACTGAGCGTTCAGCGCACACGCTCGACCGCGTGATAAAATTGTACAATGCCGACATCAACCCGTTCAAGGTCAGCGGCCTGCGCAAGAACTACCCGCGGCCACTGCTCATCAAGAGGGCTAGTGTGTACCATCTCCAGCGCGTCAGGCATAATGCGTCAGGCCGGCAAAAATGCGGCACCGATAAGTTGCTGCTCCTTGACCTCGCGCAATCTAGCATGTCGCTCTACACGGACGTACGACGTAATGCGCAGGCGGCGGCGGAGTCAGCGCTCAAGGTGCTTATTGGCGGGCGCCCGTTGATTATTCCTCCGCTCCTGAAGGCGTTCAAGGCTGCGCTTGCGGCGAATGACCTCGATCGCGTCAAGGGCGGGATATACACGCTACTCTTTGGAAGCCTCCTTAAGACGATCTCGAAGGACTGGCGTGTTGCGCCGGAGATGATCAGGCTGTACCTTGAGGCATGCGCTGTGGACAAGGCTTCAATCCAGAAGCTGACCCAGGGCGCGCTGTTCGCACTGTCTGAGTTTGGGAGGCCGCTCGAGCGGATGGTGATATTGGATGAGGAGTTGCTTGCCGATATCCAGCCGTCGGAGTCTGTGGTCGCTGCGATCAACAGCAGGCGCGACTTCATCGTCGAGCGCCGCGCGGCTGTCGAGGCGAAGAAGGGAGAGTTTGCGGAGGAGCTGATTGAGGTGCTGAAGACGGCGCATTGGGCCGTTGCGAGCCGCTGCGTGCTGTTCGTCAATAATCTTGGACTGCGGTTCGAGACTATCGCGCCGGACTCGTTCATCACCATCTCGGCCGAGGGCGCCATCGACACTCACCCTGGTCTGCGGGAATCCTACTCGCGGGCCTTCACGCGCATCTTCTCGACTATCGACCTGCGCGCCGTTTATGCGCACGAGTACAAGAATTTCCTCCTAGAGAAGGAGACGGAGCCGAACAAGATCGTGGTGCCTGTCGACCGCAGCGACCCGAACCTGACAGAACACTTCCTCGACAGCTTCGCCGATCCAGCGCTGCCCGAGTACTTCGTCGACAGCGACCACCCCGGTTGGCTCGTGTGGGGCGACAAGTTCAACGCCTTCACGGCGCGCCCAAAGAAGCGCTTCGACGGGTACGACGAGCTTGAGATGGTGACGCGGACGCGCATTGGCAAGTTGATCACGCGCGAGTGGTATGCGAAGTACTTTGGGTATCTGAAGCAGGAGCCGCGGGACACACGATCGGACCAGTTCCGCATGTCCAGCGTGATGCTGTTGATGCACACGTTCGACCTTCTGTATGACGGTCTCACAGCGGCGACGCTGGAGGACGTGCAGGAGGAAGTCGCTCGCGTGTTTGAGGATGGCAGCGACAAGCACCAGCACCGTGCAACGGCAGAGATCGTGGGTGCGCTGGTGGCGGGCGTGATGGATGAGCCGCTGGAGCTGCGCGACAAGATCTGGGGCTACGCGGTGCCGATTATGCAGGGCGTGTTTGCGGACGGTCTGACGCCGGAGAACATCGCATACTGGATGACCTGTCTGCATCTGATTACGAACTCGAAGGATCCCCGGCGGTCAAGGGAGATCATAGACCGCCTAGCGGCGTTCCGCCTCGACATGACATCCAATGCAGCGTTCAAGGAGAGCTCAAAGATCCAGCTGCTGGAGTTTGCCATCGCGGACGCCGGGTGGCATTTCCGCCTCGAGAAGCCGGTCGTGCAGGACTTCCTTGACCACATCGACCACCCATACAAGAGCGTGCGCGAGGCCATGGGGCGCACACTGGCGACCATCTTCCGCACACGCTACTACGAGTCGTTCAAGGACGTGCAGACGCTGCTGGAGCAGAACAAGGCAGAATCAACTATCGGCATCGAGCCGTACGTCCCTACCGACGAGTTCGCCAAGACCATCACAAGCGTCTTCTCGCAGCTCGCAACATGGCGCTCCGAGCGCGCCCCAGGCCAGCAAACACCGTCATCGTACACCTCCGGTTCCAAGACCGCCATGCTCTGGCTCGACACCACGCTCTGCTCCTATGAATGCACGTCCCTGCTACCCTTCTTCGCGGACACCTTCATGGAAGAGCTCCTGCACATGATGGACGTCAAAGAAGACCCCGAGCTCCAGCGCCTCGCCTACCACGTCTACCGCCACCTCCCCAACATCCCCATCCGCGGCAGCGATGCCGAATTCATCGATGCGCTAATCCGCATCGGCCGCTCCAGCACCTCGTGGCATCAGCGCCTCCGCACACTCATCAACATGCAAGTCCTCTACTTCCGGCGCATCTTCCTCATCAAGCCTGCCCAGCAATCCGCCCTCTTCGCGGCCGTCTCCGCCATGCTACAGGACCCTCAACTCGAGGTCCGCAGTGGCGCTGCCACGACGCTTGCGGGTATGATTCGCTGCTCACCACTCGCGCTGCGCACCTCCGCCATCACGGCGTTGATTAAGGAGTTCTCGGATCTGCTGGACGCGAACCCGATGCCGAAGAAGACGCCGGGAACGGATACACCGGTCGACCACGCGAAGCAGGTCCTGAGGCGCCATGCGGCAGTGTTAGGATTGGGGGCGCTGATACAGGCGTTTCCATATGCGACACCGCCGCCGGCATGGATGCCGGGGGTGTTGGCGATGTTGGCGCGCAGGGCGGCGGCAGATGCAGGGGCGGTGGGGAAGACGGTTAAGGGGGTGTTGGCGGATTTTAAGAAGACGAGGCAGGATACTTGGGGGACGGATCAGAAGGTATGTTTCTTCTTTCTTCTATTCCTGTTTTTGGCGGGGTTTAACTAATGTTATTTTCTAGTATTTTACGCCTGATCAGCTAGAGGATCTGGAGGGCGTTTTGTGGAAGAGCTATTTCGCCTGATCCACGACAGACTAGGAGCTTGAGACGTGATATAGATCGGTGTGGACAGCCGACGTATAAACATGTGCATATTTTGATGCCCCTTTTTTCACTATGGGAAGACATAAATGCGAGCTAGGGACGGATCCAGGGAATGGGATATATACGATATGACATGGCATGGACAGGAGCAGGCTTTGGGCTTGGAAACCGGCATTGCAGAGCGCATAGGAGATGGCTGGGGGGCAGTCATAGTGGGCATATTTTTGCGGGTTTGTTTCGTTTGCGGGGTTATGAGGAGTGGTGGGTGTGGGGGTAGATAGATGTATAGAGGCTATTGTTCTTTCTAGTTTATGATGTGAGATGGTTCTGGTGGTTATGAGAGTGGTGATAGTTGTGCGTGTCGACGGAGAGAGGCGCCAGTTGTGTAAAGGAGGGTATGTGTCGCTTGACTGTGGTAAAGGACTCCTACTACCGTGGTCAAGCGATTTTCTTTGGTAATCCCCGTCCTAGGAACCTACAATACCACTGCAAAGGGGCTTTAGATGGAAAAGGAATTGAATCCATTCTTTTGTATGCTACTGCACTATTGTTCAATTCTGTCGACGGCACAAGTACGGGAATTTACGGCTGCTACAGACGTGGGTCTCTCTCAGATGTATTGTACGGCACGGCATCCCTCTCTCCACCAACTCGTCCGCTGATCACCAGAATGGTACAGGAGCAGCGGCATCGAAGACATCGGCTTAAACAGGGAGATTCCTCTGGTTGTCGTCCCGGATGTCCATGAAACCCCCAAGTAGCTTCCCGATGCAATGTGACACTGTCACTGTACATACCAACACACGGTGCCTATCAATACATCGACACCTCACTCACCACCAAACACCCCTTTTTGAAACCAACAGACCTACCTTCATTCCAAATCTGTGCTACCCTCATACCAGGCTAACTTACAATAGTTTCCCGGCCGGCGCCTTGGCCCTCTTGCCGCCTCCACCAACACCGCATCTCATCTCGCATCGCACCGCGCAAGTCCATCTACATCTCCAATACACGAGACCGCATGGCCAAACCAGCCCACCGGGTCGGGACACTCGCAACTACAAGCTGCATTAGGCAGTGGAGGATGGGGTGATGGGGCTATAACACCGGCGATGGAGGGGTGAGGGGACGTGTGGTTGGTGAGCCGAACTGTCGGTTCTGGGGGATGTTGGTATTTGGGGGTTGGAAAGTGACAGGTCTGATTTAGGGAGGTGTTGCTGGAGGTGTTGGAGGGGGGGTTTCGGGGGGACTTGGTGGTGGCGGCGGTGGTGGTGACCGCGGGGGAGATGAGGTTGCTGCCTGATGTTGCATCGATTTGGGCAATGCGTGGAAGGTCGTAACGGTGGCTGTGATGGCGATGGCGACGGCGACGGTGATAGCGGCTATGACGGCGCTGGAGCACAGTCCACCACTGCTGCATCTCCGCGCATGAGAGACGGGGTAACGTGATGATGCATGCGCGATCAGCGTCGCATCAGTGAGATCATGCCCTGTTGCGCCGCGCTGGCTTGGGTATGCCGTCACACTCGCTGGCAATCATACCCTCTCTTTTCTCTGAGGGATTCTTCCATCCACTGTCCATCGCCGATCCTCCTTCCCCGGTTGTCGGCACTCTAATTTCCCTCCACTCGCCGCTCAATCTCCCTCCTCGCGGTGACCCTCGTCGCTATCGCACCCGTACCCCGTATCTCGCACCGCTCCGCCGCCGCACCGTCCCGAGTAGGTAGTACTAAGCCGCGAAACTAAGCCTCCCTAACTCAACGGCCAACTCGAAACTCGCAACTAAGCTCCCCTAACCTCCCACCTGATCAGCGCCCATCTCTTTTGCTTCCCCTCTTGTCCCCTCTCTCTACGCACCGCCTCATCTCATCTACCGCGACTACCCACGGAGATATACCGAAGGATGCCCTAACCAGGCACCGGGTGGGAAGGGATCAGCACTAGCGCGCGCACCGAGCACTTGGGTCGGGTCGCCAGCCACCGTGCGGCGGGGTGTTTTCCTGGTAATACGACGACAGTGTGGTAAGATAAGCTGGGACGGCGGAGTTGAGCAGATTAAGCAGGGGTGGCTTTGGCAAAACCATGCCAAAACCATACACCATAGGGGTCGCACCTGGTGGAGTTGATATTTGCGCGTACTGTACAGTACACCCTCCGGACTCGGACTCCGTCTGTAATCTTCTGCAAAGTAAAGGGATGGGATAGATGGGGGTTGCAAGTGACAATCCAACAGCAGATGTCGTGCTCAGAGTCCTCCAACGAGACGACGCGACCAAGACGCAAGCAACCGGTAAAACCGCCGTTACAGAAAAACAAAACGTGAATATATTTCGAATCCGCAATATACACCGCCCCGTCCCCGCCACTGCCAGTAACTACAGCTAAACCCCCCACGTCCTGAATGCCCCTGCCACACTCCATCCAGTCCACGTCCCATCCCAATACTGCACATCCGTGCCGCCCCCCTGTCGGCGGTGTGCCCCCCGGTCGCTGTCCCTGTCATCGCGCTGTTTACGAGAACGTGCGCCCTCCCACTACGTCCCAGCTCATGTCCCACCCCCCGCCCATCGTCACACGCCTGCCTGATTTGCGCCCCCAGTTTGCCCTCGGCTGGTTTCCGAAAAAAATAAAATTGAAAAAATGGACCTTGAACTCCCGAGGTTACGAGAGGGGGATATTGCCGGGTAAAATAATGTGAAGGGAAAATGGTGGGGGAAAAAATTGCAATAGTACTGCCTCCGTCGATGATGCCCCCAGTGTCCGCCTGATCGCCGTGTTGCTCCTGTTTGATGATGGTGTTTTGCGTATGTGAATGGGTATAGGTATGGGGATATGTAACCAAATCTAGCCGCCCGTTTTGTCGTAATATGTATCATTGTATCGTATGTGTATCTTATGTGCGTCGTATATTTTCTTGTGCTATGCTATCAGTGCCGGCGAGTGATGCCGGTGATGTGAGAGTTGATGGTGCGGCGTGAGATTAGGCCGCCGGTCTGACCATTGTATTGATGGAGGGCATTTCAACGATGGTGGGCTCTTCCAGTTAAGGCGCGGCGGCGGCTGCTTACGCCAAACACGGCTGAGGCGGCGCTGGGTGAGGATGGGGATCTTGAGGGCTTCCATCCAGGGTGCCTCGACGGCAGGTCGGCAGGGACCGCAGGCGTAACTGCTGGTGGGGTGTTAGTGTTTGTTGTTGAGGTGGACGTAGAGAGATGTAGATAGGGAGAGGAAGAGAAGAGAAAGACATAGAGGGTGGGGTGTAGAAGTGAAACCTGCGAAGGCAGGAATGGGTAGAGATGCAGAGCGATGGGGAGACAGAACGAAGCTCGCGAAGTGAGAACTGCGAATAAACACACAAACGTACCGTCTCTCATATGCAACAACAAACACCTTGCACCGGACATGCGTCTTCTCGTACTTTTCGCACCACGCCCGCACCGTGTAGACACGATGCCCGCACTTGTAGTGGACTTGTGTAAACGGACACATCCCGATGGTAATATCCTCCTCCGTCTGTCTTGCGTCTGTCTATCTCAAGTCTGGCTCTCCCAGCAAGATAGAAGTGCCTGCGTGTGTTCGAGTTTCCGTGTGTATTCACTATCCGAGATCGTCGAACCAGGAAAGACAAGTCGATATCAGTAGTCTCTCCAAAAGCGTCGTCGCTGTAATCAGCACTTTCGTTTGTTCTTTCGTTATCTCACTCCCCTCCTCAGGAAGTGGGCGAACCCCCTCTATTCATATCCACCACCCCGGCCAGACTCTACGTATCAGCACGACATCCCCCTCTACCCCCCAGCCTGTCTCGACGCTGTCTATCCCATCTCTCCTCGCCCGTTCGCATCCAGCCCGCCCCGATCGCCCAGCCTACGCATCCACACGCCCGGTCAGTTGGGCCCCGGGACCCCTGATCCCCGTCCTGCGCCGCTGTGCCGTGAGCACGGTAGAGTACTATGGGCTGCGCTCCCAAAGTAGAGTACATGGGTCGATTGGCGCACCCCGGCCGCAGCGAGTGGCGTGTCTCGAGAGCCATTTCCGACATCTGACGAGTGCGGTGGGTGGCGGAGTGGGTGCTGGTTGGTGCCCTGTACGGTGTAAGTACTGTACTCTGAGGGGGGGGTGGGAACGCTGGGGACTGCTGGGAACTGTGGGAACTTGGGTGGCCATGGTGCGGTGTTAGAGTGTGGTAGTATGGCGGTATGGCATGGTTTTCTGGTACTTAGCGCTGCTTATCCTGCACTACGGAAACGAAGTATACAGGGTGTTTGTGGGCGAGGGGGTGGTCGAACCCGGGGAACGGGGGACGGTGGGGCTTTGTTACTGGTGGAACCCGCGCAGTGGAGGATATCATGAGGGGGTCTTGAGAGGGGGATATGAGGCAGGGTTGGTATATTTGGGAATACCGAGTCTGGTAACGGGTAACGAGCAGTCGTCAGCAAAGCGAGCCGCCAAATTTAACAGTTAAAGGGCGGCATAGAAGAAAGTTGTTATTGTTGTTGTTGGCCAGGAAAGAGGAAGTTATAACTATAAGCGACTATGGTCGCGATAGTGGCATGGGAGATTGCTGCTCTCGTATACAGTAAACTACTAACATCTAGCTTCCAGCACGGTGAGAACTCAGATTCCGATAGACACCACTCTCAAATCCAGGCGATAAAGGCGCCCAGACTTCCAGACTTCCAACTATCTCGAATGATTCCAAATATCTAGACGACGGTATTATTCGAGTACATTCAGTCAACACCACAATCTGACCAGTCTGTCTCTCCCCAGCGCCACCATGGAACCGATCCCACCTGGCCATCGCATCTCATCGCCATCGCCATCGATATCGTTCTGTTTCCACGCCGACCTGCATCGATCGCCGGCGCCCAGGCCATCGCCTGTCTCTGCGCCCTCACCTCATGCAGGCCGAACAAGAGCCAACAAGCACCACGGCGCACACCCGTCGTTAGACCTACGCCCGCCCAGGTGCTGCAGAAGCCACTCTACAGTATTACTTACAGCAGCTCAGGAGCTATGACACTTCGTGCCTCGACAGCGGCACGCCAGCGCTACATGTCTTGCATCCTACCCACTGACCAAGTCCACCTCTACCCACCGTCTCGGCGCCTCACACGCTTTCGATCGCGTGTGCATATGGCGCGCCGATCTTTCGCCCAAAGTAGCCGCAACGACCCCGCCGCTGCAGAACGAGGCCTTTCTGGGTCGCAGCCTCGAGGCTGCTCCTGTTTTAGGGAGGAGAGGACGGCTTCATGCAGGACTCACTGCGATGGGATAGGGAAGACAATAGTTTGTGGGGAGGGAGAGGTGGGATGAGACATCTCGCCCCGCTTCGGAGTGTTCCCATCGATACGGTTATGCTGTGACCAGGTGTTCCACGTGTGGACCTTGGTAGATGTTGTTAGGGGTGCTATACTGTGTTGCTCCAGCTCTCTCCGTCGCTGTCTCTGGTAATGTTGCCATCGACGATGGGAGCCGGCCCCCTCCATACCATCTCCCTCGACCGCGCACCCCGCACCCAAGACACGGAGCCGCTCCCTCATTCGTGCGCTGTCACACACAAGCCTCCCCGCCGCCTCTCCAAGCACGCCGACGCATCGGGAACCTCTCTTTCCCATCCCAGACGACGGCGTCATCTAGCCACTACGCGGGTACCCGGCCGATCCCCCGCCATTGCATGCACCGAACCTGCTTACCTCTTTCAGCGCTGCAGAGGACCTAGGTATCTGCAGTCATGTCTCTCGCCCACTGCCGCGGAGCCGATGCTGTGCTACTGTGCACCACTGACTCGGGCGGGTATGTAAGCACCTGTCGATGGGCGGAGCTAGGGGTTTGGTCTGCGGGGATGGGGACGGGAAGCAGTGGGTACTGATTGCACGTATTGTGGGAACTTTACAGCAATAGTGTTGTAGAACAGTGGCGGCTGCGTGTCTCAGGGGAGAGACCATACTGTCCACTGGACGAGACAGAAAGTTGGCCTGTCTTCGTCCTGTCTTGGAGTACCAACGGTAGTTGTCTCTGCTGTAGAAAACCAAGGACAGCCAGGTGCAGCACAGACGATGTCTCGTCCTGCCAGGTTTTCCCCATCCGATTCCCCTGAGATGCGCATCGGGGTTTGTGCTGCGTCCTGTATCCTCCTTCCTGTCCTGTCGTGCCTGTACAGTACAGTACATACAATAACTGCAAGTACCACCCAGCAACATTTTTGCAAGTAAACAACAACAACAACACCAAATAAAAACCTAAGGGACGATCTATCGCTGCACTGCGAGGGATATCAAACATAACTCCACTGTCTCGCCCACGACTCGTAAGGTACAGTACATCCAGCACATCGCAGCACTGCGTAAACACCACACCCCTCTCCCCCTTCACCGGTCCCCACCACCACCCCTCTCCCCTCCACAATCCCATCATCCAATCTTCCCATGCATCCATCCAGCCTCTCCAATCCCCCCCTCCCCCTCCCTCACGAAACGCCTCTCTGCCGTCCTCAGCCACATACGCTCGCAAGGTACGCCTCACACGGCAGCCGGCACTGCTCCCAGCCGCTTCGTCCCGTCCCTGTTCCTGGCTTGCGGCGATGCCGGGACCCGCACGTGATATGCCCCCCCCTCACACCGTCCAATACAGCACCCCTTCTCCAGATCGCAATTCCGCAAAGCCGGGAGCGCAGGGGGATGCAATGACGGCTGTGGCGGCTTGGCCGACCGACGTGGTGGATATGTATGCCGTGGTTACAGCACATATGAGGGTGTCAGGGGAAAGAGGGTTGACTAGGGGGATATGCGAGCTGAGATGGAAGGGGAGGTGGGCTGATTCAGCGGTGTACTGTACAGAGCGTACATATGATGGCGATGCAACCTCGCGGTGAGGAGCGGTGCGTAGTGGCGACTACTCTAGAGCGACGAAAGGAGGCATGATGGCGAAACTTCAGCTTCCCCAGGTTCTCGCGGGCTGCTGAGACATACAGTAGTAATCACGCTAAGCAGTTGATTTGAACATATTCATCATTGCCGTTCTACCGACCCGGGCCATCCGTCCTAGCCATGAAACGCCTATGCTCTGTGGGAAACCAAACACCTTGAAACAAACTCCTCTTTCATCTCGACCTTGTCGGGTATACTGCCCCCTCATGCCTTCACCCTCGGCTCCCTAATCCTTCTCTTCGGCGCCGGCGTCCCATTAACCCCCATCCCGAGCGCGATCTTGCTCTCCCTCGAACTCGCCATCCCGACCCTTACCCTCGTCGCCTTCTCCTCCTTATCTTCCTCCACCACCACCGTCTTCTTCTTCTTCCCCTTCGGCCCAGCAATACTCTTCGAAATAATCTTCTTCTCATCAAATTCCCTCACACAAGTCAGCTCCTCCGCCCATACCACCCCCTTCTTCACCTTGCCCCCCTTCCCTTTCTTCTCCTTCTCGTCAAACACCTCTTTCAGCAACCGCTGTCTCAACACAGGGTCATCCTTCTCTTCCGCCTTCTTCGCTAGCAATTCCATCGCGCCCAGAGCGCCCGCCTTATTCTTCCTTGTATTCACCCGCGTCAGTGCAGCGAGTTCCTTCACCTCATTCTTCCCTCCAAGCGTAAGCGTCGTATCCTCTCCCCCAAGCCTCCTCATCGGGATAAAACTCGGTGCGCCAGGCGCTGCTGACTTAACAGGGAGCCTTGTGCGACCGCTACGGCGACAGCTCTGTGGTTCCGTCGGCTCGTCAGCTGGTGCCTGCGAGTTAAGCCTCTTGGAGCGCTTAACAGGCGAGCTGGAGGTCGGGTCGACGGGCTCTTTCGGGGCGGACTTGACCGGGGAGGGAGAGAGGTTACTGTCCATATCTCCAAGTGGGATGCGCAGTGGAGAGTGCGGGGAGCGCTTCCTCTTCGGCGAAGACTTAGAAGCTTTTGAGGCTTGCACGCGGGTGAGGAAGGAGCGGAGCATGTCGGTGTCGTCGTGGTCGTAGTCAACCGCCGGGGGGTTAGATGAGGCGGACTCGGCGCTTTCGTGGGAGTCGGCGGACTCGCTGGATTCGGAGGATGGGCTGTCCGAGTGGCTGGCGTCCTCGGTGTGCTCGAAAACAGGTTGCGCGGGCTCGGTGGGGGAGGCAGGGGCAGCGTCCACTGGTTCCGGATCATCGAAGATATCGTTAACCTCAACATCAGTTGTTTCTTGTTCCTCTGATGTGGTATCCGTAGAGATAGGGCTCGTAACGACCTCTTCGTGCTCTGAAGGTGCTTCTTGGGCATCTTCAGTGCTTGGGGTGTCAACGTCGGAAGCTGCGAGTTCTGGAGAAGCTTCGTCCTTTTGTTTTTGGTCTTGCTCGACATCGCCTGCTCCCGTAGAACTGTGGTCCTCGGCCAAGGTCAGACGCTCTTCAGTCTCCTTCTCTACAGGCTCAAGAGGTAGCGATTTCTTTTCCAGAAGTTCCTGTAGATAGCTTTTGATAGGCGATGACCGCCTCTTTGCCTTCTTCATCTTCGCAATAGGGGTGAAAAAGTTGACCATTTGATTCTCTAGCTCGCTCCTGCTGAGGTGGACCTTGGGAGGGGCAGTCGCTGGCACTGCTGTCGCCTTTGCGGCACGAACAGGAGTTCCCAAAATCACTGCGGTATCTGTACCGGATCCGTTGGGTGCTGAGCCTTCGATATCAGCACCAGCGAAGAAGGCCCCAGAGAGCCTAAGGTTGTCTCCGGCGCTTGACCTCTGTCCCTTCGCGCCGCGTAGCCTCTGCTTCTTTCCGGGAGATTTTAAAGGTGACCGAATTACTGGCGAAAAGACCTGCAGTAGTGAGGCTTCGGTCGCTAGGTTGAAATCTGGAACGATTGTGGGAGATTCCGTCTGAGGGGGGATTGTAACGGTTTCGGTGTCGACAAGCATCGATCTCCTCAGGCTCTTTCTTAGAGATTTCCGCGGCCGCGTAGCTCTCTTAATGGCATCTTCGGGGGATATCTGTAGCGCGTCGGGTTGTGCTTGTATGTTGAGTGTGGTTTGGCGAAGGGACTTCTTCGGCGAGACGACCTTGTTGTTATTCCTCCTTTTCCTCGGCACAAACTTCAGATCGTCTTGAATTGAGCTTTCGTCGTCCCCAGCGTGTACCGCACCTTCAGCAGCAGTAGTAACTTCGTCTGGGAAACCCTCCCACTCTGTGCCATCCCACTCCGCATCCCTTATGTTCTGCTTCGCGCTTGTAGCCCTCGACTTCTTCCTCGATCCCGTACCCTCCTTCTGCAACTCCAGCTGTGCCTCCTCATGGTTTGGATCTTTCTCGAAGGCTCGCGCAACCTTTTTCCAGACCTTCTTGCCGTGTAGTCGAGGGGCACGTGAAGGCACCTTCGCGCGGTCCCAAGCTCGAAGTACTCCACGGTTCACGGGAGGTAGAAACGCAGACTTGCTGATATCCCTAATTCATTATAAGCACTCATTGTGGCTATAACGAGGTGGCAGTACATACCAGTCTTGCAGGTTAGGACCCTCCGACGCAGCCATTGTCGCTGCTCTTCTGTTCGCCAGAACTGATAGTTTAGAACATAAAATCGGGGGTGCAAAGTTCGCAATATAGAACGAATATAGCTAAATCCTTCGTGCCCTCAAAGTACACGCGTCAAAACCGCATCAAAGTTGTGAATTAAAGATAAATCTCGTTGGGGACAATACTCGGTCTGTTATCGACTGGGAGTTTCTCCGTTTGTTTACATCCACCACTTCTTTCGGCAGCGCACCGGCCAACCGCTATCCCAAGTACGCACTAGCGTCACCGAGCTGTTTGTGCCTGATTTTGTGCCTGATTTATCTCCGAAAGTTTTTGGGGGACCATCTAGGACGACATCCCCTCGCGACAATTCAGATCTCTCAGCATTCGCCCTCTAGAGAAACAATTTGTCTGAGGATTCTCCAAGATGCCGCCAAAGAAAGTAGCTGTACCGAAAGCTGTAACGGCCCGTCTCCCACCTCTGCCAAAGCTTCGTGTCAAGAGGCCGAATCAGAACAATGTCAACCCGTGCTTGGGGATCATGACTTCTGTTCTCAGTAAGCCTCCCCAGAGCCCAATTACACTTATAATTAAGGGCAAACCGAGCAAATTTCTAACGGAAACCTACAATAGCTTGCTGGGCTTCTTCGGGGTACAGCGTGGCGGGCTGCACCGCTTTAGAGACATCACTGCGCGCATGCATGGACACACCAGTAAGTTACTCCAGATTTCGCAGGAAAGAGCGCGCGCCGAGAAGGGATGGATGGCTAATGGATCCTGCGACTACAGAGACCGAAGGATGTGAAGAAGAACACCATCAACTACCATTTGTCGAGAATGTACCCCCAGATTGTCGGACCGAGGAAGAGGAAGTGAAGGGAGCGCAGGACGCAGCGGAAGATATGAAGCTACTGTATATCAGGATGGGAAGAGCGGGGAGAGTGCAAGCATGGTTTCGAAAGCGCATATGGAAGGAAATACTCGTACATTGGGAGCCATTGTTGTAAAGATAGGCATGAGTGCATTGGCGGCGTATTGGGATTTGGGAAGACTGTATATGTATACCAGAGCAAATGAAGGAAGATCAAGCAATACAGATACAAGGAGAAGCATATATTGCATGAGGGTCTTGAAGCGTTTGGCATGAGGCAACCGCAAGGAGTGTATTTGGGATGCCGCAAGACATTCTTCGTGGCAACCCTCGGAAACTGCTCGATCAGCCATTGGAGCCCCAAACCCAGGATAATATAACAAGGGTAACTGCAATGATATCTACATCTTCTTAATACAATGCTTTGCCGCCAGTTAGATGTACTGTAGATTTATAGAAATCAAACTTCAAGTCTTGATGTCACGTGATGTATATAAATTACCTTGGACCACTGGAGCACTTCAAAGCATCCGCCATCACAGACAGCGGCCAACCAGTCACAACCGCCCCAATGCCAATGCCCCTTTTCCTCACGCGGCCTCTGGACTCCCCACAACAGTCCCTCCTCTCCCTCTTCATAGCATATAAGTCGCTACTCCTCTTGATCGCCCTCTGCAGTCCTGGTCCCGGTTACGACACATCTGCCTCCCTTCTCACACTCCCTGCCGAAGATGGCTCATCCCTGACCGCCTTTTTCGAGCTCCTTGCTGAGAAACTGACATCATGGGATGCCATCTACTTCACCACGGTCGCAAGGCGCGGCTATCTCTATGAGCAGGAATGGGCATTTGCATTGGGCTGGACGCAGCTGATCTCCTTTTTCTCCTCCGGTAGCCCTCTCTCCACTTGTATCCCCATTTACGAACTAACACCCCACAGACCTCGGCCAGACCTCTCTCGCCTACCTCCCCCTTGAAAGCCTTGTAGGCATCACCATAGCCCACGCCTCCCACGGCCTCTCGGTCTTCACGCTCTACCACCTAGCCTGCACCATCTTCCCTGGCCCATCTGGGCCACAGCTAGCTTTTATCGCCGGATGCCTGCACATCCTCTCGCCTGCCGGGATCTTCCTCTCTGCCCCATGCGGAGAGAGCACCGCTGCATTCTTGACGTTTGTCGGGGTTCTGTTTTTTGCCTGGGGTGTGCCTGTTGGTGCTGTCTCGTCAGGGAAGCAGGATGGGTTCGTGATGCTTGCAGGCGTGACGCTAGGGTTTGCAACGACAGTGAGGAGCAATGCTCTCCTAAACGGTATTGTATTCGCAGAGGAGGCGGCGCTGGTTGCGTGGAGTGTTAGAAAGGGGTTGTCAGTCCAGAAAATCAGACGATTGGCCGCTGTAGGAGTTGGCGGATGTTGCATTGCTGTCGGCTTCTTGCTACCACAGTACATCGCATACCAAGAATACTGCTCCTCTGCTTCACCTCGGCCGTGGTGCTCGGGCTTTGCCCCTAGTATATACACATTCGTGCAAGAACACTACTGGTACATCCCCTCCGATCTCTCCCCCGTATCAAGGCACTAACACAAATGGCAGGGACGTCGGTTTCCTACGGTACTGGAAAGTATCCAATATTCCGCTCTTCCTTCTTGCTGCGCCAGCCGTCGTGATTCTCTTATCCTCCGGTCTCCGGACAGTAGACCTCACACCACGAGAAACGACCAGACCGTCGCATAAAGTAGATCACTACAAAGTTACTCCCGCTGAACGCGCCCTTTCGCAACGCACTATTCACCTTCTTAGAAGTCTGGCGTACCCGCAGCTTGTGCTCGCTGTGCTCGCGATCACCAATTACCATGTCCAGATTATTACGCGTCTAGCATCTGCTTCACCAGTGTGGTATCTGTGGCTTGCGTATAGCTTAGTTGATGCTGGACAGGCCGACGGGAAGGCGAAATCAAGGGGTAGGTGGAGTGGTTGGGAAAAGGGTGTGGTTATATACATGGTCATGTATGGACTCATCCAGGCGGTTCTGTTTGCATCGTTCCTTCCGCCTGCGTAGCGTATTTGTGTTAAGTGCTGAGGGAGTGCCTTCTATTTCTGTACTATCAAATATAAATAGTATTTCTTAGGGCCTGTTTCGATATCTGATTGGTCTAGGTTGTCGGATGCTTCTTTCATACATTTTTTGAGTCGGTGGTAGGAGGTTCTTTCAATAAACCCGCTTTCAGAGATCAACCCCGCCAAACCAACAACAAATGCCGTTCACCTCATCCCTTTACCAAACACGTCTTTGTCCATTCCGCTTCTACACCTGCCATCAAGCTAAAGAATAAAACCACAGCTAAACTATTTCCCACGCGTGTTTGCCTGTTCAAGCGACCTGTCAATTTAATATGCTGGTAGCCCCGAAACAAAGTAAGGGAAGCCCATCTTGAAAGAATTGCTAGTTTACTTTCCACAGCAACCTTGAAGTCACTGTCGATTTTAGCCACCTCTGTTCAGGTTTATGTTGGGCTACCCTTTACCACGAAGAGGGGAGTCTAGTACTTAGGGTAGTTTAGATCTCTCTTCGAAGTCCACACAACTCGTCTACCTGGATTCTCGGTCTCCTGGTTTACTCAGATCTTGCAAATATACAATATAGACCGGATAGATCCCTTACAAAACCCACCCCAGAACTCTCATACAGAACTCCTGTTCGTCTCACCTGCACCTCTCCACTTGGATCCGCCTCGAAGATTTTGACTCAGCGAGACTTCACGCTTCGGGGTCGTCACAAAACTTTCTACCCAAAGGTGGCACTGATGATATTCTCCCCAAAGATCCGTCTAGATTAAAAACGCCTCTTACTTCACATGCAAAGATGTGGAGCAACCACAACTCTGGAAACAATGGCATTCCCGCGCAGAGAGGTGCCGAAGACAACAACAATCAGAGCAACAACACCAACCTGGTGAACTTTCAGGAGAACTACCAAGGAAGTGAGGTCAACGTGGGTAGCGAAAACTTTGTTAACTTCTCTCCTCTTACTGCTGGTTTTCCGGTGTATCCACTATTCCCGTTTGATTATTTCCAGCCTCCAAATTCAAACTTCTACATGCCAAACATGTTCCACCCAATTCCCGGGTTTGGCAACAGTGGTTTTATACAAACCGCATTCACCGACACAGCCAATCCGGTGAGTTCAGTATGAGGCTCCGTTCCTTCCTAAAGGGGAATCGGATCATAGCATCGATCTATTTCCACCTTTCCCGCGATATCCTCAAATCATTCTCTCTTTATCCAAATCTGAGCTGCCTGAACTAACATTCGACAGGAGGAAGTCCAAACCCAGCGGCCTGCTGCACCAGCCCATTCCGGTGTATCAGCTCTGTCTGTTCCATCGAGCCGGTCTACCACATCAGCTCAGCCCAGCGCGCCAACTCAAGCTATTGCATTAGTCAAACCTGCTACCAATATGGCTTTAAACATGAGGGCCGAAGAGCTAAAGGCCCAGCTCATAAAGAGCAAGGAGGAACGTGCTAAAGCCAAAAATGTACTGAAAGTTGATGGGGCAGGCGCCGACACCCTCGATCCAACGTCACAGGAGATGGCCAGTTTACTTCGAGGCTCTCCTACTGTGCCCAGAAATCAGTCCAAGAATCCTAAGAGTGAATCTACGGCATTCCCTGTTCCAAGGGAAGAGGTTCCAAGAGGCGTTGTTGTAGTCAATACTGGACCTAAGTTGACTCAAAACGAAAATCCGACAGGCGGGATAGCAGCAGAATCGAAGGCCCACGAGAAAGAGGTTAGAAAACTTATTGCAGACAGCAAATCTGATGCTGAGAATTATAAGAAGAATATAGGTGCTAGTGAATTGCGTGCTTCAAAGATTCAACCGTCACCGGATGCCGCTGGAGTTGTACAGAACAATGCACTATTGAAGGGGCCCCAAATAAGGCCTAATTTAATGCATTCAAAACCAGCTGCTTCTCAAGTCAAGGCATCTCAGGGTATTGAACAGAAAGCAACACTATCCAAAGAACTGCAAGAGAAGGTTCAGACGAAAGAGGTTGTGGGAAAGGGAGGGAAGCCATCTGCGCCCAGTGGTGTGGAGAAGCAAATACTCATTAAGACACACAGCAGCACAGTTACGCAGGATAAGAAGCCTGCACCAAGACACGAATATTCTGGACGGCATGGGCCTGATTCCAATGCGATTGACAGGCCTCGAAATGACAACTGCGACAAGGACAAGGATAACTCAAGTGCAAGGAAAGGCGTCAATACCATACATAGCCCAAAGGAAGACAGACACTCGCCACTGGAGAAAGTTCTCCTGAGCAATGACGATCTCCGTGACTGGCTCAAGATGACCAAGTGGGACGATCTAGCCCACCGCAGACGCGTTCTCGAGCGCCACCGTGCCATCACCGCAATTGACACTGAAAAGGCGCGCCTCCTTGAGAGTGTCGTCAAGATCGCGGCTTTAGACAAGAAGAGGGCCAAGTTAGAGGCTGAAATGACAGAAGACGAAGACGGATTTGGCGTCAAGTCCCCCGGACGTCCCCCGACGAGATCCACTACGCGGGCTATTGGGAGTTCCGATTCAGACTCTGAGGGCCCTCTCGGCCAGGCTACAAAGCCCAAAGCAGCCTCAGTCATCCCCAGGAAGCGCTCCTTCTCCTCCTTCACCAACTCAAACCACATCCCTCTCCAGTCCAATAGCCGCCGCTCCCGCGCCGCCGATACACAAAGATCGGGCACTAGTAACTCGGGAAAAGATTTCTTCCATGACCGCCACGAACACCGCGGCCGTTCCCGTGAGCGCCGCGGCTTCAACGATCCTCGCGACATGTCGCCCCGTCTCAGGGCCTTCCTGGACCGCGAAGACGCGCGCGAAGCCCGCGAAGACGCACGGGATGCACGCGAATCTGCGGCCCGCCGCCATAACGAGTACCGTGGCAGCCACCGTGGAGACTACCGCCCTTACCGCGGCTATCGCGGGTATGGACGCGGCCGTGGTAGAGGCGATTATGATCAGCACTGGTAGTTTGAGGCTTGGTTTGGGGAAGAAGGAGTTGGCGTGGAAACTTAGGCCCTCGGTAGGAGTCTTGTGTCTCGGAACAAATATTATTATTATGTTGTAGGAGCTAATTGCTTTTCGTGGTACCCTAAGAAAAAAAAACTTTCAAAATATGCTCTTCTTTGTTATTGTCCTGTGAAAGTATGTGATAAATACCGCTAATCTAGTGAGTATTTTGCCAAATATAATAAATATCCGTGATAGTAGGAAGGATGCTCTTTCATCACAATATATTTCTCACCTCCCCAAAAGTAAAAGGTAATTATTCTATTATTAGCCTATAATTATTTGGTGCCGAATTTATGTTTGGGATAGGTGTTGACGACCATATCGTCGTTGTAACTCTACATTTAATTCACCATTTTTTCAGTTATTTTAAGAATCGCTAGCATTAGAATATTTTATTTAGCCCCCAGACTTCATCCCCTGAAGCCACCCGAAATATGAGTCAGGGTTCAACTAAGCGTTTACACCTCGAGCTGAAGAGAAGCCGCAGTATGTTTACAATAACCACCTATCTGTATCGCCTCCAGTTCTCAATCTTAGCAATTCCCCTTGTTCCCCATACCCAACGCCTCAGTAGCTTCCGAAGTATAACCCAGCATTCACCAAACACCACCGCGAACTCCCCACCGCGCAATAAATGTCGACGCCGTATAGTATACACGTTCCCCATCCAGCATCTCTCACTCGTCCTCCCCCTCAGCATCGACCTCCACATCCCCAACCACGAAATCCTCTTCATCACTAATTACCATCTTCCCCTTTCCCTTCCCCTGCCCGCCTCCATTCCTCCGTCTACTCATCCCAGGCGTCTCATACAAAATCCCCTCCTCCCCATCACTACTCTCCTCCTTCTCCTCCTCCTCCAATCCTTCCCCAAGGCTCACCTCGACCCCAAGTCGGCTCCTCTCCTTCAGTCGTGGAGGTAATCCAGGCCCACTATCCGCGTTTCCGAAATCGCTCTTCTTGGTCCCCTTCGGCCAGCGTCCTGGTCCTCGCCCTGTGCCGCCAGTTGAACGGCGCGAGCGCGATGCCTTGCGACTTGACCCCGTCGAGCGCGCGCGCGAGCCTGTGGCACGGCGTGCGGTGCTGGGGCGGGAGGCGGAGGGGCGGGCGCTGCGGGGCGTGGAAGAGGGGTGGGAGAGGGAGAGTCGAGGGGCTTTGATGCGCGAGGGGTTGATTGGCGGGTAGATCTCGAAACGGTTGGGGGGAATGGGGGAGAAATCGTCATCGGTGTTGATGGTGAGGTGATAGTCAGGGTGAGGCCCGCCGTTCGCGAGAGGTTGGAGTGATGGTCGGCTTGATGGAGGGGAAGCGGGCGTGGGCGTTGTAGCCGAGCGAGGGCCTTTGCCAGAAGTTTCGGCCAAAGATGGGTCCAAGTCCATTTCATCACCTTGTTCGACAGATTGGCCTTCTGTGTCTGACGCAGCGAAAGAGGCGCCATTTGTTAAACCGTTGGTTTGTTCGCTTTGGATATCGCCGTTGGTTAAAGCAGGTTGCGTGGAGTCAGCCGGATTCTCGTCATCCTCATCTTCATCTTCGCGCTGGGCAATGGCGCTCATAGGCGGGGCGTGTTCTATCATATTCTGGTTGTTGCGACCCATGATGTAGGGTGTCCAGACGAGTCCATGTGGGTTGAGTCTAACGTAGTTCTTGTCTTCCCATTTCTTGATGTACTCTACATAGAAGTCGTAGTCGAGTCTCAGAGCATATGTACCAGTGACTGGGTCTCTAACGAGAGCCCGAAGCCCTTCGAGGGCAGAGACAATGTCGTCGGCCGTCATACCGGTTTCTGTGGATAGTTCGACTATGCTTACAGACCTTTTCTCGTCCTTTATTTTCTTCAATCTGTAGCATAACACAAGACGCCAATAGTTCCTGTAAGAAACCAGGCCCATATCTGAAAGTGGCTTTTCCGGAGATCCAGTCTTTCTCTCCACAAGCGTAAGCAAATAAGAGAAATCGATAAGAAGATTGCCGTAGCCTTTGCGTTGATGGATAGGCAAGGTGAGAATGCACGAGACATTATTTTGACTGCTCGGCCTTTTTTCCTTGGAAAAGTATCCCACGAAATGGCAGCCAAACTCATCATATTCCGTCATGACATAGAATAGGAACGGTTCCACGTCGTAGTAGAGAGTCTTTGAGCCCAAGAAAAGTTTCGCAAGGAGGCATAGGTTCTGGCAGTAAACGGGATTCTTTCGTCCATCGACTTCGAAAACGGAGATGGATGCTTCTCTGTATATCTCATCTCCGGGCGGATGCTTTGCTGAACACTTCATCTTGTGACGCCAAGCTACATATTCTGAATTCATGTATTTCAGGCAGAATTCGCAGATATGGAGCACACGATTGCGACTGTATTCCTCTGGGTAGGGCGCGGCATACCAGGTGTCGATCTCGTAGCCACCGAAGTGGATGCACTCAATTTGAGAAGCTGGGCCGGACACCTTGCGTGGTTTCTTCACGTTTTCTGCTTCTGCGTGTTCTAATGCAGTCTTGGCCGCCCACTCCTCTTCTGCCTTTTGACGAGCATTGTCAAACATTCGACGGTCATCGGCCTGGGGCAAGGTCTTTGATGTATCTGACTGTGCTTCTGTGAGTATGCCACCATACGGTTTCGATTTTAGTTCATCCATGTCTTTGTCGTGGAAGGAGTAGAATGGCTGAGAGTAGATACGCGGCACGTATGCCGGAGGCGGAGCTGATGTTGATGCCCTACGTGCGATTGTTGTTGATCTCGGCCGCTTCTTCACTGGTTTAGGGGGGTTAGCGAGGACACGTGCCAAGTCAGTTGAATTCACTCTAAGCCGAATAATCAGGCTTGTTCGTGTTTGTTTTTCAATCGTTACCGGTGGCTTGGAAACTTTTAGAGGCCGAAGCGAACGAGATGGCCGAGAATTAGCGGGTTCGGCCGCCTTATTTTCATCGGTGAGCCCCCCGGCCGGTTCCACCTTATGGCTATCAATATTATCTGCTGCTTCGGCGTCCGTTATTATTGCATTTGAAGATCCGTCAGAGGTTCGCTTGCGGCGTTTGCCCACGGAGGATATAACACCCTCTTCTACCTCTACAGATGAAGTTTTACGCTTTCGCAATAATCTCGATCCATCCATTGGGTCATCGTCAACAATCAAGTTATTGAAAACGGAGTGCGAATCGGGTTTAATGGCCCCTCTCTGGGAAGGGAGTAAGTCTCGTGCCAGCTTCGGTGCTGAAGACCGTCGGAGGGTGATTACCGATGGAGTTTCCTGGTTTATGGTTTCCGGTTCCAGGGCATTGGATACACATCCTGGGCAACGCCATTTGGCAGCATCTACAATGGTCAGTTAAAGTCTACAAGCCATTTCAACAAGCCTTACCTTCATCTGCTTCTAGTGCTTCCGAATCTCGCGCGCATTGCCGATGTGCTGTGCACAGCCTTGTCAGTAACGCCTTTGTTCAGGGGTACACTGTGGATAGCCATACCATTATCGCCACAAACAGCACAAGCAAGATACTCCTCAAACTCTGGACTAGGATCATGCTCTTCGTCCTGGTGGCAAAAACTACACATATTAATACCACGATATATTGGGACATTCCGCAAGGCAAACTTACATGCAACGATTCGGATCGATAGGTTCAGCCTCATCGTCTTGCGCCACAGCAGCTTCCCATTCAGCCTCAGCCTCGACTTCAGACTCATCACTCGAGTCATTCGATGCATCATCGGCGGCATCTTCGCTTTCTTCCTCGTCGTCTTGTCCAAATGCTGCGTCTCCATCATCATCTTCCAGGTCCCTCGGCTGGATCTTGACAGCACCGACACCCTCTCCATCCTCGTCATCTTCATTTTCTTCCTCATCGTCCACGGTCCCATCGCCCACCATGTTCATTCTAATGGTATCTCCATGGTCCTGCTCATAGTCGTCTTCCCCCTCGGCATCTCTATCCGACAGATCATCTTCCTCATGGTCCTGCCTACGCTCGTCATCTTCCTCCTCATTATTTTCGTCTCCGTTTCCACCGAAGCCGCTTCCTTCCGTGTGGTTCTGACGGACCCCATTCAATAGCTGGTTATTCGCAGCAAACGCCTCTGCATTCGCGCCCATGTCCACGTCTTGGTCATAGTCCTCTTCATACTCCGCATCGTCCTCGGACGTCGGCATGCTCTGCTGCACCTGCTCCTCCGATAGCATCGCGGCCGCCATGGTCTCAGCCAGGAGTAGCGGGGTGCATGAGTGGTGTAGGGGTTGTGATTCTTATCGTTGCGGGACGTGGGTTCGAAATGAGCTCGTCTGTTCGCAAAGCAGCAGCGCGCTTCTGTGCTACCTCAACATAGGTAGCCGTATGAGGAGTACGATGGGCCTTGTCTGCAGTTATCGAATTGGGCTGCACAGCTTCCGCCGCGCTCAGTTTCCGCCTTTGCGCTCGTCGCGCTCCTTGTTGTCGCGCCCCTAGATTGGAGAGGTGGGAAGATCGAGGCTCAAAATCACCAGTCGCGGCCCTAACTGTCCACCACAACACCTTTCAGCGAATCTGCGCGACTCTGTAGAGAGGTTAGGCCGGTGCGACGCGTAAATCCAAATTACTACGCGAATTTCCCCTGTCTAGAGTTGTGCTGTCGCGGCGTGCGCGAGGCTCTGGCTGGGCTGTCGTCTGTGATGTTGCCCGGTGCCTTACGTAAGCGACGCAATCAACGACGTCCGACTTCAAGCTCCCGAGGAAGAGGTACAATCAGGCCTTTACACCACCAGATACGAGCGCAAGGTACGTTGGACCGCCCCGACCTTCAAGATACGGAATATAAGAGCATGTGGACTGACAATTGAGTGAATAGCTACACACTGAAGCCACAATGGGTGTCCCTTACGAAACCCTCCTCCCGTTCGCCGTCATGCTGACCGTATGTCAACTCTCCCAACGCCGACACCCTCAATCCCTCGACGGCTTGGATACTAACAATGCTATGTAGATGTTCGGCATTACCGGTGCCGGATTGTCGAAGGTCAGGTCGATGCAGAACGGTGGAAAGCGTGGAAGACATTCCGTTGATCAATGGGATACCGTACGCCATTCCCCAGACCCCCTCCATTGACTATGGCAGAACTAACAAGCCCTTAGCAAAGTACGAACCTCCAAGAATCTGAACCCTATATAACAACCGGAGTGGACGGCAGAAACCGAGAAGGGATATTGGCTGACCTCTCACAGTGATGGACCGCGACAGGCGGTTAACAGGCTTCCTTCGTGGCCAAACTGGCAGTGCTATTGCGCCGCCAGGCTTCGAGCTGAACAACCCATGGAGGGTAAGTCTGATTTTAGGACTGTCAAACTCAAAGATTAATGCTAACAATGTCTGTAGATGGAGAAGAGATTCCGTTAAATTAGCCACACGGAAGACGACGGAACCTCTATAGAGACAACAAAATGTATATATCCAAAGCAATAAAAAATTAAAACAAAACCTAGCACCTACCAAGTTGCTTGTTGTGAATGTTTGAAGGAGGCCAGGCTTTGAACCAATGGATGGTGGTGTCACCACCTTTGACACTTTGTTCATAGATCTATCAAACTCGAAGACTCATAGTTTCGTGTCTTTTTTTGCCTTTTATTCGCCGTACCATACGTGAGCTTTCAAATCAATACTTAGGATCTCCATTCATCCCAAATATGTCAGCGCAAATACAGATGACGCTATCCTGGTCCCATTACTCACGCCGCCGAAGTGTATGAAGAATGACGGTGTACAAGTGCACAACGGCTATTGTTTGCAGCAACTATAATTAAAATGAAGGCATTCAATCGCCCAGGGCTGTAATTAAGAAAGAAGGTAGTTACTTAAAAATAGAGTTAACAAAATAATTATATTCGGTTAAATTTAAATTTATGGTATTAATTCTCAACCGCTCTTACATATTTAGGGGATACAAGTTGGTTTCTACTATAAGATAAGATACATAAGGATACCCACTCTATAATTATTGCATATGCAAGTCGAAGTCTATGTTTATATCTAGGTGTGGCTGCAGTATTGTTACTTGTCGTGGTGTCACATGTAAAGTCCGCCTTGCTACATGACTCCGATCCCACCGAGACTCATCACAAGCCAAAGAAGCGGAATATGATGGGATTTGATAGGAGAGGATTGATATTAGCTACACCCATCAATTATTATGGTGAATATTCGTACGTATCATCACGAATTGCGCAAACTAGATCTCAACACATATACTCGGGACACTTAGGCAAGAGACAAATTCTTGTTGCACAATGGGCATTTCTATTCTCCAGCGCTCGCTACATTGAGATAAGAGAAATGCGCTCAAAGGACCTATAGTCGCCTCTCTTGTTAAAAGAATAGAGTCATGTTCGTACTGCAGTAGACTGTGCCTCCAACCCCAACCCCCAAGCCAGCACTCCGCAAGGCCGTGTAAAAATCAAACCGGGGCCGCTCCAATCCACCGGCGTCTGCCTCCTCCTCCTCGCCGGGTATCAACTCCTCTACTCCATGCTTTCACATTGCAATGATTGATTTCTATGTCGATGATACAAATTCATCACCGCGTCGCCATCGTGGATCCCTCGCCTCCAAAGACCAACATCCCATGGTTACCCCTGACAAGCCTCTCGCTCTCCACAAAGTTTGCCTTAGAATTACCCACTCCCAGATCCCTCAGTTTGCCACTCGCAATATCAAACAGTACGCCATGAACAAGCAACCCGCGCTGGTTCACCGCATCTTCAACAACAACATTGCTCAGCAGCGTCTCCACGCCCGCCGCGACATTCAGCTCCGCTAACCTAGCCGCCCTCGCGCCCTGATCAGCAATTGCCTCCAGCTCATTCTTATTCTCGCGCCTCAGCTTCTTCAGCGGTGTGAGCCACGTATCCAGCACACCGCCGACGCGACTATCTCCCAGCGCCGCCCCAGCACCACCACAGCTCGTGTGTCCGCACAGCACGATATGCTGGACCTTCAAGTGCTCGACCGCATACTCAATGACTGCGCTGGAGTTGATGTCGGTCGGGCTGACGATGTTGGCGATGTTGCGGTGGACGAAGACGTCACCGGGCTGCAGACCGAGGACCGTGGTCTCAGGGATGCGCGAGTCCGAGCATCCGAGCCAGAGGATCGTGGGCGTCTGCCCGGTCGCGAGCGTTGGGAAGAAGGCCGGGTTCTGGTGCGTCTTGTAGGAGGCCCAGGAGGCGTTGGAGGAGAGCGCGTGCGAGTACGGGTCGGCTGCGTGGGGGTCAGTGGAGGTCTTTAGAGGGTGCGAGAGGCGCGCGGTCGTGATCAGGCAGCGAGGAATGTGGCAGGTCTGCATGCATACCTGTTGGAAGCATTGCGGCTGTTTGTGAGCGTTGGAAGGTGGTGCGACTCTGAGGGGATCGGTGGATAATTGACGTTGAGAGGGCGTTGAGAATGCCTACTTGCGGCTTGTCCCGGCACAAACCCGAGGTTATGGATTAGGGTTCTCGCTCGCAACGACTCAGAATTTCTCAAACGATAAATATCCTTCGAATAATAGCGCGACAAGAAATTCGGTGATAATGAGCAGCGTCGGGTATCAGGATGTTGTTTGTTGATGAGTACGATCAGTCGAGTGCGGGCCTTTCCTATGTCGGCAGCATTCGGTCGGGGCTCCGCGGATACAGTGGTGGAGTGATAAGCAAAAAGCTTTATCTGAAATAATCGATAAGGTTTTTAGGGTTTGTTCGTTGAGAAAAGCGCCGAAAGTGACCGAAAATTGGTAAAAGGGTGAGGAAAACGGGCTCACGGAATATAGTTATGATGGAGAAGGGAGAAGTTTGTAAAAATATATGATAATGTTGCATGAAGACCAGTCTCGAGGGGGAACGGGCCGACAAATGCACAGTAACTCATCAGTGACCTTCCATGTTACAACACCGTCTGGGCCGTCTGACCCCAGTTTCGGCCGCCCACCCACCAACACAGCTCGTCTCAACAATGCTATTCGCCCACGGCCGCCCGCGCCCGCCCACTACGAAAATCACACCATCGCCGCCTCAAATATTCTCCTTGGCACGATAATTTCTTTTTCGTGAGAATATTGGCAAATAGCACAAATGTACTCCAAAACAAGAAATCCTGCGCTGGGCGAACATAATCAACAAGTCGCGAATGGGCAGACATGGCAGACATTGTGGGACTCAATGGCTTTTCGTAGAAGAGGTTCATGGAAAAAAGCATTCGCTCCGTAAAATTGGTATCATCGAGCTATCATTCATGGATACAGAGCTAGCTAGAGAGATATGATAATCCCACGGTCTGTTACTGAAACCATACCAGGAACGCCAAAGGACACCAGCCGCAATCAAGACTTTTGGGTTATTACACTTAGATCTTGATGGCAGACTCGAGCGCCTTGCGCTTCTTCTCCTGGCGGGCGTTGGCCTTGGCACCCATGATGCCACCACCCCACTGCTTCTTGGCCTCCTCGTACTTGTCGGTGTAACCATCCTTGATGGCCTGGACGAGCTTGGAGAGCTCGGTCTTGTCCTCGGAGCGGACCTCGGTGACGGCGAGGACAGCGGCGGTCTTCTTGTGGACGACCGTACCGAGACGAGCCTTGCCCTTGACGATTGCGTATGGGATACCCATCTTGCGGCAGAGAGCTGGGAGGAAGATGACCAACTCAATTGGGTCAACATCGTTGGGGATGAGGACGAGAGCAGCCTTCTTGTTCTCAATCAGGCCGACGACGTGGTTGAGACCGTACTTGACGGCGTATGGCTTCTTGGAGACATCCTCCTTCTTCTTGCCCTCGGCAATGGCGCTGGCCTCCTTGACGAGACGCTCCTTCTTCTCGGCCTTGGACTCAGGGCGGTACTTGTTGAGGAGCTTGAAAGCCTGGGCGGCGGTGTTGCGGTCCAGGACGTTCTGGAACTGGGCAATCGCAGGTGGGACCTTCAGGCGGAGGTTGAGGATCTTCTTTTGGCGCTGAAGGCGAACGTACTCTGGCCACCTCACCATGCGGGAGAGGTTGCGCTTGGGCTGGATAGCCTGACCGATGCCATGGTTGCGAGTGCGCTTCTCAATGAGAGGGTTCTGAGAGCATTAGCAGGCCTTTCCATGAGCTGCTGGATGGGGGAGATGATAACTTACTTTCGCGGGCTTCTTGGAAGCAGCACCAGCCTTTCCCTGGGGGAAGGGGGCGGCGGCAACTTTCTTGGTGCTCTTGGGAGGCTAGTCATTGAGAAAGATCAGCTAATGTTCATACATTGCAGCTGTTCTAAACTCTAAAGAGACAAAACAAAATCTCGGTGCCTTTCGACACACGAGAAATGTGATGCTCAAGCCATTATCAAGTGTCCTCGGACGAAGTGATAGGAGTCGTGCTCATCGCAATAGGGGCATCAAGTATAATTGTGTATTTATCTTACCATGTCGATTGATTTCGCCGGGTCGAGGGGCTGTAGTGATTGTCGTGAAATTGGCGGCGATGAAGAACAGAAAATCAGAAGAGAAGAAGATTCTCGGATCTGTGCGTCGCGTAGGGCATGAAGTCTTGGCGTTTGCACTTGCGCTAACCACGATTAGATTAAGTCGATAAGGAAGTTTGCTCAACTAGCAAACATAAACTTTTTGATTTGTGACTGTAACCTTTATGACCCCGCCATCGTACAGTAAAGTTAATCTTTTGAGAGATCTGGTAGTGCATATATGCTAGATTTTTCAAAGGATGGCGCCCTCAATATGTGCCATTTGTGAGACCAACAGGGCACTCATAATTCGGCCAAAGAACCACCAGAAATTATGTAAAGTCTGTTTTATCCAAATTTTCGAAGACGAAATCCACCATACTATCACAACTACAAACCTCTTTACTCCGGGCGATAGAATCGCAATAGGCGCCTCAGGAGGCAAAGATTCCACAGTCCTCGCCTCTGTCCTAAAAACGCTCAATGAAAGACACAACTATGGCCTTGACCTCGTCCTCCTCTCCATCGACGAAGGAATTAAGGGCTACCGCGACGACTCCCTCGAGACCGTCAAGCGCAATGCCGAGCAATACGAGATGCCATTGAAGATAGTCGGCTACGATGAACTATATGGCTGGACCATGGACCAGGTCGTTGCCACCATCGGCAAGAAGGGGAACTGCACATACTGCGGGGTTTTCCGGCGGCAGGCCCTCGACCGTGGGGCAAACATGCTAGGCATAAACCATGTGGTGACCGGCCACAACGCCGACGATGTCGCCGAGACAATCTTAATGAACCTTCTCCGAGGCGACCTACCGCGGCTGGCCCGCAGCACGAGCATCATAACCGGAGACGCAACATCCTCTGTCCGCCGCAGCAAACCGCTGAAGTACGCGTACGAGAAGGAAATCGTGCTCTACGCACACCACAAGAAACTAGACTACTTCAGCACGGAGTGCATTTACAGCCCCGAGGCCTTCCGTGGCTCAGCACGAACTCTTATCAAAGCGCTCGAGCGCGTCCGGCCCTCCGCTATCCTGGACGTCGTCCGCAGCGGCGAGGACATGGCAAAGCTCGTCCCGGCCGAGGTGACAGGGGGTCCTAAGTGCGCTGGTCGCAAAGCGGAGGTCCTTGCCGCGGACCGCGAGGAGGAAGAAGGTGCTGGTGGCTGCGGCAGCGGGAACGGGAGGAGTAGTGGGTCAGAGATGGCCGATATGGAGAAGCAGCTGAGGGATAATGAGGGTGCCGGTGCGAGAGAGGTGGAGATCACAAGTGCGCAGGTGCCGAGGCGGCGGGACACGAATAGTAGCATGGCGAGTTCGCGGCCTGGAAATTTAAGGAAGGAAGTTATGGGGAGGAAATTGCCCCGGCAGACCCTGGGGACGTGTCAGAGGTGCGGGTACATGTCTAGTCAGGCGATATGTAAGGCATGTACGCTGCTAGAAGGGTTGAATAAGAATAGGCCGCAGGTGGAAATTGAGGTCGATGCGGAGGATGAGGATGATAGCTCGACGCTGAGGAGGAAAATGGAGGGGATAGCGTTGGCGGCCGGATAGATAATGCATAAATGTTTCGGCTACAACATCTTCCGTTGACAAATTAATTTTTGAAACTTATGCTCAATGCCTCAAGAGGGTTTCATGTTTCAGAGAAGTACCGTTCTATGCAAGCCAATCAACAAAGTGATATCATAACGACATATCCTCCCAAAAAGCTCAATCGGCACACATCCAGAGTATACCAGTGCAGCCAAAATTCCCTTAGAAATTCGGAATCGTCGTTCCAACTCCCTTCTCCCTAGCCAAAGTAATAAGTCCCCCACCAACCACTAGATCCATCAATCCCATCCCGACGCACTTATAAACTACATTCCCCTCGCTCAGCCAGGTAGCCATCGCATCGTCCTTGCTCTTAGCTTTCCTATTATCCATACTCAAGCTCCGGATCTTACTTCCAATCCCACCCGGACCAAGCGACTTCCGCGAGCTCTTTGACGAACTTGCGCTATCCATGCTCTTCCGCCCAGCGGACTCCGTGCTGACTGTGCTCAGGTCGCTGCCCTCGCGCATAACGGCGTGCATGCTCCCATCGCCAGAAGACGAAATGTCAGATAACTCCCGACGGATTCCATTGAGATCGATCTGATTTCCGTCTGCGTCAACGTCGTGGTCATCGGAGTTGTCTGGGCCGGCGAGCTGGCCCTCAAGCATAACTAGTTCGCCGACTTCGACGAGTTGGTTGGGAGATAGGCCTGATTGGATGATTTCTCCAGCCTCTTTGAGACAACCCGTGAGAGTGTCAACGACAACGACCCCGCCCTCTGAGGCGTGCTTGTGATAGTGACGGTGTTCATGGGGCTTGACGGCCTGGTGGAAGACTTCGATTGGGATCTCGATCATGTGAGGTTTGTAACTACCAATCGCAATAATGAGCCTACCTCTTCGGCGACCTTCGGTTGATGTCAAGATCGACGGATCGAATAGTGGTGTAGTAGAAGGAACGGTAGTGATAATCACATCTGCCGCGCGAAGCTGCTCCTTCAATAGCCGCGGATACTCGCCATAACCGGGAGTCAGGATTGAGAATTTTACATTTTCCCAGCCCTCGCGCTCTTTGATGGTAGGGTCAATTGAGTAAAATGTTTTAAGCAAGTCTCGCACCCGGTCAGAGAAAGTCCGGCTAATAATATTAACGGTTTTCAGGGAGCTGCCGCGGAGGAGGAGGGCGAGGCGGATATGCCAAAAGGCTTGGCGACCCGCTCCGAAAACGGTGATGGATTTGAAACTTTTGCGCCGACAGAAGAGTAGCGAGGAACAGAGCCCGGTGCGAAAAGCGGTAACTTCTTCGGCATTCAGGAAGCCGGTGGGTGTGCCGTTGCTGGACATAATTGTGAGAGCACCATGGGGGGTCATGTCCGCCGTAGCTGCAGTGGGGCCCTTTGCCCCAGGTGTTGAAAGAGTGACCACTGCGGGGTAACTTGTGAGCTATTTGCTTTTGCGCGATGAATAATTCACCAACCTTTCATTCCAATCCCCGAAGAGCTTGTTGATGGCATAAAGAGAGTCGTCTTTCCGGTGGGAGCCACCATGGCCGTTCGCTCAGGCTGGTGCATAGCACATGCTGCTTCGCCTTGGGTTCCCGTCGAATATTCATGGAGGGCTTTCCGTAAAGACTTCTGCAACGCGTGGGCATCATCAATGGTAAGGTTCTCGAGGACTTCGCAGACATCTGCGTCTGTGAGAACTGTAAGAGACATTGCAAACAATGGGAACAGGCTAGACAGGCTAGGCAGTCGTGATAAAGTCGCGTCAAAGAGCTTCACGGCACCGGAGATACGCCGTAAAAACGATAAATCGCATATAAATCTCGTGTTCGTAATATACTAACATTGTGTCAGGTTTCGACGGCATGCCAGTGTGTGATAAAAGGCTCACCTGTGCAAAGGAATGTTCAGTAATCTTTGATATACACTCACACTGATAGGAGAGGAGGAGAGGTATGTTTGATAAGAAGCCTGCAGCTTGTCGCAGCCTCGCACTAAATTTACAATGCCGCCTGAGCTGCCGTTCTAACCAATCATGACGTCAACTCTCTCTACCCCGCCTATACGAAGATCATGCCGGGTGATGCGATTTCGGATTTAAAACCAACGGGACTTTCGGAATTAAGAAGTGAACACAATATAAAAGGTTGAAGTAACTTCTAGAAAATCGAAGGTAGATCCGTAGATTTCATATACTGGTTGGGCTTCTCATACTTGATTTCCCCATAAATTTTTAGGCTCCCTGAACGACTTGGACTTCTCATTCTTATACTCCCATCAAATATGGCATCCAAAGCGTCGGAAAAAGAGGTCAAGATGGAGTATACACGGCTGGGCAAGTCAGGCCTAAATATCTCGAAGCTCATTCTAGGAGGAATGAGTTACGGCTCATCAGACTGGTGGGCATGGGTCCTAAACGAAGAAGCCGCTCTCCCACTCCTCAAACATGCCTACGACGCTGGAATAACCGCCTGGGATACAGCTGATATGTATTCCAACGGTGAATCGGAGAAGATCTTTGGCAAGGCCCTCAAAACATATAACATCCCGCGCAACCGCGTCGTGATATTGACC
Source organism: Pseudogymnoascus sp. BL308 (assembly GCA_001630595.1). NCBI lineage: Eukaryota > Fungi > Ascomycota > Leotiomycetes > Thelebolales > Thelebolaceae > Pseudogymnoascus > Pseudogymnoascus sp. BL308. Next base: position 51,673 of record LMYD01000034.1, on the reverse strand, counting down.
AAGTGCTACTTCGGCGTCGCAGACCCCGAGGAGGGACAGCAGCGCGTATACGCAACCCCTGGGGGAGATATTGACCCCAAGTGGGTTAACAGGATTGGGTTGAGCCGAAAGCATATCTTCGATGCCGTTGATGCCAGCGTCGAGAGACTAGGCACCTACATCGACGTCCTCCAGATCCACCGACTTGACCATGAGACGCCACGGGAAGAGATCATGAAGGCGCTGAACGACGTCGTCGAGAGCGGCAAAGTGCGCTACATCGGCGCCAGCAGCGTGAGTTACCCTTATTCCTCTGAAGTCAGATCAGATCCGCTAATTCCGAGCAGATGGCGGCGTGGGAGTTTCAGACGCTACAGAATATCGCCGAGAAGAACGGCTGGCACAAGTTCATAAGCATGCAAAACTACTATAACCTCATCTACCGTGAAGAGGAGCGCGAGATGATCCCCTACTGCAAGGACACCGGCGTGGGTCTGATCCCTTGGTCCCCTATGGCGCGCGGTGCGCTCGCTCGGCCGTACGATTCGCGATCCACGGTGCGGGAGGGCTCGGATCAAGTACTCAGCGGTATCGTCCGCAAGGAATCGGAGACTGACAAGGCTGTCGTTGGCAGGGTTCAGGAGGTGGCCGATAAGCTGGGGGTGAGTATGGCGAGGGTGGCGATTGCGTGGGCGCTGCAGAAGGGGACAAATCCGATTGTGGGCCTCAGCAGCAAGGAGAGGATTGATGAGGCCGTTGAGGCGGTGAAGTGGCAGAGTAGCGGGGGGCTGACGGAGGAGGACCTCAAGTATCTTGAGGATGCCTACGCCCCCAAGACTGTGTCGTTTGTATAAGGTGGGGAGATTTGAGTCGAGTAGAGTAATGAGGGGTAACAAAAGTAAAATTTGAATTGCCTAACAAATCTAATTGAAACTATCTATGGCTTAAGAGGGTTGTACCTACGAAAAGATAGTTAACGCCATCCAACATCAGTCCCAAAGAGCTTGGCATGAGCGTTGGTGGCTCCTGGCGGATCCGAGTGAACAGTCCCTAAATATGACCAGAGTGATTACGGCAATTAAGATAACAACTATACCCCCTAATCATTAAAAATCTTTATTTCCGTTATAGTCTCTATTTCCATTATAGTTATAGTTACTGGAATCACTGCAGTAGCGTCCCGTAATCAAAAGTCTTCTTTTCCATTATAGTTGCTGTAATCAGTCTAGCCATATCTAGGGACAATTCACTCGGACCCGCTTCTCACACCCCGCAAAATCCCTGTCACTCGACAGTCAAGAACCCCTGCTTGTCAACTCCACCGACAAATATCACGATACGCGGCCACAAGCGCCAAGGTCAACATGAGATGAGGGCGTTAGTAGCCTGTTCCGCCTGTAGGTATGTCTTGCTTTCTTCCACAATTCCAATATATATCGTTAATCCTTACCGTCACAACACCTTATTAAACTAACGCCCTCAGGACGCGCCGAAGGAAGTGCACAACGAGCCGTGGCTCGACGACCTGCCTCTATTGCGCGGAACGTGGCATCACGTGTATCCGAAATCGCGGAGCGCCCTCCCCTTCGTCCCAGGGTTATGGTGTGCCCTCTTCACCACCTGTCCGGCAGCTAGCACCAGCACCGGCCGGGTTACCGCTGCCTCCTACGGAGCTGTGCTTGGAGCTGGTAGATCTGTATTTTGACTTCATTCATGATAAGTTCCATTCCATATTCCATAGGCCTAGCTTGACCGAGGATGTCCGGCAAGGGGTGGTCCCGCCAGTTATTTTATTTGCGATATTTGCTTTATCTGCAAGGTTTTCCGAAAATGAGGCATTCTCTAGTATTGCACCCCGTGAACGAAGTAAACCGTTCTACGATGAGAGCGCAAGACTAGTTGATATACGAGACATGTCTATTTCCACCATACAGGCATGCATTCTTCTTGGTGGAATCGGATCCTGTGAAGGACGTGCCTTTGATGAATCTGTATATTATACCGTGGCTTGCCGAATGGCGAATTTGCTTGGCCTTTCCAAGAGAACGGGAGCAACGGCCTTGGAACAGGAACTGAATATTAGAAGTAAGCCTGCATTCATTACTGGTTATTTTCAAGATTCTAATGGAGCTAGTCTGGTGGACGCTGTGTATGGTGGATGTATGGTCATCCAAGAGCGTCCGTCTCCCACGTCAAATGAGCCACTTCTCGGACCTTCCCCTCCCAATCGACGAATATACGTTTCTCCAATGGCGTCGTGACGCCCAAAACAATACAGAAGTAAGCTCTGATCGAAGTTCATCTCTTATAGCTCAGATGATCCTCCTAAATCGTATCTTAATGGAAATCAACGACACCATCACAGAGACCGTTACAGCCGGTACTGTCACCTTAGTTCTGGACAAAACGGTCCAAGACCTATCACTGAAACTCGATAATTGGTACAACGCCCTCCCCGAATACATGCACGATACGCCCCAAAACCTCGAGCGATACGCATCCCAAGGTCTCGGAAGAATATTCGTCGCAGTCTACCTCGGCTACTACCACTACGGCCAACTTCTATTCTATCAGTTCTTGCACGACGACCAGCACAGCACCGGAGGGAACCGCTACGCGAATAAGTGTAAAGCCCACGCCGCGAGCCTCTGTCTCATAGTCTACGCTGCACAAGAGACACCCGGATGCGAGGTCAGGTACAATATGGTGGGCCACATCCTCCTCATCGCCTCCACGGTGCAGATTCACACACTCCTCTTCGGCACCGATGAAGCCGAGATCGCGGTCGCGCGATCAAGAGTCGTACGCAACTTCCAGATTTTAACGGAAATGCAGCGCTGGTGGGCATGGCTGGATATGTGTTTTGTACGTCTGCATATTTTCCACGATATGTGCAGGAAGAGCATGGCGACATCGTTTAGGATGGATGAGTGGATGATGAAGTTCTTGTCTGAGTTCTCTAAACCGATTGAAGAGAAGACGGATGATAGCGCGCAGGCTGCTTTGGATTGGGCACGGAATATTGAGGCGAACCCGCAGGGGCATGTGGAAGACCAGGCGGGTGTAAGTGCTTATTCCTGTCTGTCGCCGCGTTATAATATTTTTCCGCCTTGAGCATGTTCTGGAAAGGTGTTACCGACCGCATTACTACGCAGCTTTGCCATTTATTCGGCATTAGAGACTCCGTCCGGGATATGGCTACTCCGCCTTCCATCATGTTCATACTTGGTTGTTGTAATACCCGATCGATGACAACTCCCTTAATATGTTCAAAGCGGCGATACTATTTGCCTGGGCCTTTCTGTCCCCAGGTTTCGTCAGTAGGTGGGGTATATCTACATTACCGCCATCTGCTCCACGTTGAGATGGCAAGTCTATGCGCCACCGTCGAAAGTGGGTTTATTAACCGCCAAGTATATACTATATGGTCGGCGTCAGCACCAATATGCTGCTGACTCGAACGATAAAAAGTCTCGTGTTCGATGGAACGGCGTCTAAGGGAATCTGAACATTTTTAAACTCTGGAGGGAGAACTTCATATATGTTTCATATCCTATCTATCTAGAATCAAAGCAGTTGATGTACACTGGAGCTTACTTTACTACTCGAGCAAGAGACTAAACTCAAAAGGCCCGCTCTTGAGAGCATACTCCTCCATAGTCTTGGGCCCGCAGCTTCCAGTCCCCAATCCGTGATGCTTCCAATCAAGCCTAACCACCACCTCCTCCTTCCTCTCCCTCTCTAACAGATATGGATGCGTCGCCTTATCAATATCCGCCGCCGCATAATGCGACGCCGAGAAACTGAAACCCTCACCTTCCCCAAAGCTCGCCTTCAGCAAAGGCGCGCCGGTCCCGTCCTGGAATGCGACCCAGCGGACATCGGTACGGTTGCCGGATTCTTGGGGGTACTCATAGTTGGTGAACAGGGAGTCGACGGGGGACTTCCAGATTCCGATGCGTTGGGAGAGCTTCTTGTCGCTGTAGGACTCTCCTGGGCCGCGGCCGAACCACTCCACAGCGTTTATCTCGCTGTTCAAGCTCATCGTAAGGCCGATACGTGCCCATGTTTTCGGTAGATTGGCACCCTGTGCTGTGCCAGTGACTTTGATGCCAACGCTCTTCTCGCCGAACGTGTATGTGGTTGTGGTGTCCACGCTCCACTCTAGGACAGGTGGCGCAATGCGCTTCTGGACTGTGACGGTGACATTCGTGCCTGAAGTACCCCAGCTCACCTGCCGAGTGTGCTCTTTGGTTTGGTCGAGGTGCTTCTCCGTCCACTCCGCTCCATCCCGTGGCGAATCGTTGTCTGTTTGGGGGCGATAGAAGTCCATAACGGGTGCGGTGTGGATTATCTCGGATTTGGCCTTTTTCCAGGAGCTGAGCGAGCCGGTGACGAGGTTGAATTCCCAGGCCGAAGTAGCGCTGGAAATCGACAACAGCGTCGGCGACTTTTGGGTGAGTGTGGGGCATGTGGACGAGGGAGGTATCAATGACTGTAGTGAGGCAGCGGGTTCTAATTCGATCTGGCCCCAAGCAATCTCATGTCCGGCTTCAGCCCAGAGAGTTGCTTCTCTGAGAGTAAATGTAACCTGTAAAACGGCTCCTGCGGGGACGCTATCGATGGCAGTGAAGGGAATCGCAAGTTTAGCTTTTTGGCCAGGCTGGATGCCCTTAGGGATACTGATCTCGCCGCCCAGCTCTTCATATTTGTCGCCGACAATCGACCACTTGCACTGGAGATGGTCGAGAGTATCGAAGTCATATCGGTTGATCACTTCAACTTCGTTGTATGAGCCACCAATGACCTGCACAGGCTCGATTGCTTTCTTATATTCGACCAGGCCTGGCGTTGGTGTGTGATCTGAGAACAGCAAGCCATCCATCACGAAGTTGCTGTCGTTTGGCGTGTCCCCGAAGTCGCCACCGTAACCGTAGAATTCCTCGCCGGTGACGGCTTTGGTTTTGAGCCCATGGTTTGCCCATTCCCAGACAAAACCGCCCTGAAGCCTTGGGTACTTATAGAAAGCATCCATATATTCCTTGATGGCTCCTGGTCCATTGCCCATCGCATGCGCGAATTCGCAGAGGATCAATGGCTTTTCCCATTTCTCTTCCTTTGTTGCAAAGTCAACGATCCATGAGATCTGGGGATACATTCTGCTGTAGACATCGACGGTCTCTGCTTCGAAGTCACCTTCGTAGTGAACCAGCCTCGTTTGATCGTAGGATTTGATCCAATCGTACATTTTCTGGAAGTTGCAGCCGTAGAAGGCCTCGTTACCAAGGGACCACATGATAACGGATGCGTGGTTCTTGTCCCTCATAACAAGTTGCTTTGCACGATCGACATATGATTCTTCCCAGGCGGGATTGTCGCTCGTCCACCTAGCTGCCTGGCCGTATGTCAAGGCTTTCTTCTCCTCAAAGCTCAGCTTCTTCTGCTCCTCATCTAGAGCGGAGTCATCAACGTGTGAAAATCCATGGCACTCGACGTCTGCTTCATCCATAACAAATAGACCTAACTTGTCGGCTAGATCGTATAGCCTCAGATCACTCGGTTGATGTGACGTGCGGATGGCATTGACATTGTGGGTTTTCATCAGGAGAAGGTCTTTCTCTAAAAATTCTAAAGGCACAGTGCGCCCGGTAGATGGATGGTGCTCGTGTCTGTTGACACCGCGGAAAACAATCCTCTTGCCATTCACCAAAAAGAGTCCATCTCGAAGCTCCAGCTTGCGGAATCCAACGTAGGATGCAATGCTGCAGTCGTCAACTGAAAGTGAAAGATGATACAGATATGGCGTCTCGGCGGTCCACTTGTGAGGGTTCTTGATCGGAATTCGAAATTCCACATGGCTCCCATCTGATGATGATTCTGACGCCGAGGCAACGATTTCGTTGTCCTTGTCCCTCAGATTCAAGGAAACCTTGGCCGAAGAACTCAACTCCACGTCTACTGACAAAACAGCGTCTTGGTACTTGTCATCCAAAAGCGTCTGTACGTGGAAATCTTGGATGTGGACTTTGGGAAAGGCGACTAGGGCAACATCTCTGAAAATCCCACTAAGCCACCATTGATCCTGAAATTATGCCATGAGCCAAGGTCCCCAGAGAGCGGCCCGGAAGGGTTTTATTTTTCTCGTTATGATCCAAACGATGCAACTAAGAGTTTGTGACTTACCTGATCTTCAATATAACTCCCATCGCACCATTGATATACCTGGACAGCGAGTGTATTCTCCCCATTCACATCAACGACGTCGGAGATATCAAACTCCGAAGGATTTCTGGCACCTTGCGAGTAGCCAACGTGCTTCCCGTTGACCCAGACGTTGAAGGCCGAGTCCACACCTTCAAACCGAAGCCTCTGTTGGTGGTCCCGGAAGGGCTCAAGGACTCTAAATGTGCGGACGTAGGACCCTGTTTCGTTGTTGTCGAACGGAACATTTGGCGGATCTACTGGGAATGGGAAGATGACGTTTGTGTACTGCGGTCCTTTTCCGTGGCCTTGAAGCTGCCACATCCCCGGGACCTGTATCGGTGCCCAGTCTGAGACATCGTGCTCTGGGAGCTGGAAATCTTCCGGTGCTTCAAAAGGACTGTTTGCGAGCTTGAACTTCCATGTTCCAGAAAGAGATTGAACCTTTGCTTTGGAGATCTCATGGGATAACGCGTCTTCTTCGTTACAGTATGGCAAAAATGACGCTCTTGGAGGAAGTGTGTTTTGGTGGATGACAGACAAGTTATTCCAGTTTGGAATGCTTGCAGGGAATGTCGTGATACTAGTCGAAGCCATTGTTACTGGGACAAAGTTGAACTGGGGTCATTAGAAGACAAGTTGAGAAGATCAGTTGAGGAACACGGAGTTATATCTGTTTAAACAGCATCGGCCATCGGAGGAGCCTATTGCGAATAACTAACTACAGCTGAACGAAGATCCATGACGGCGCACAATGGTTTGGATAATTCCATAGTTATTTGCGGAGACTCGGGCTTATCTGTGATACGTTACGTGATACCGTGGGGACAACTGAAAAAAGATTACGTACAGTAGACTTATGGTCTTGTTAGGTTCGACACGATGATGCCGATGCCGATTCCTAAAGTTGTGTTTACCGCCGTGGATGCCGTTCCGTCTTACAGATCACCGTGTATCGGGCGTGTTGGCGTAAAACACGTGGTGGAACAGGGGCAGGGGAATTATTAGCGGCGGTATCGACAGGAAACTAATGCTGCGGGGGCGATGGTGGAGGTTAATCTTCGCCAATTCGATCGACGGAAAAGGAGGGCGCTTTAAGTCTGGGCCCTATGAAAAGTGACGGGGAAAGGATAGGTGGCCGTTATTGGTCGGCAAGACCTCGGCGTCGGCGAATCTCCGCGTTTTTTTCACCCACTTCCCCAAACTTCTCCAACAACTATCACATATTTTACCCCACACACGCTTCTGTTTTCCTTTCTCATACCGCAGTACTGTTGTCCGTACGGCACATTCAATTATTGTGCAATACGAAGTCATGACTAAGGCTAGCCAAGGTGGGGAGGTACGCCAATTTTGCTCTTGGCATGTGCCTCCTTCGTCATGCTGGTTGTCTATGCACTCCGCACACAATCCCCAGGATTCTCCAGCTGGGGTAGGACAAGTGGACCAGGATTGAAGGCTCTGATAGCCACTGGTCTACCACTCTTGGCTATGCCACTTACCAATTTACAGCTGATCTCCCGGATTTCTGTCGGTTCTGCTGGACCATTAAAACCTGGTATTTTTAACGGCTATGTCTGGGCGTCAACCCCATTACCCCCCATTCCCCCTCATCGGGATGCGACTTTTCTCCACAGTCTAAAAGCCACGCGGTAGGTAGTCCACTAGCATGGTTCCGTAGCTTATACCGTCTTCCTATATCGCTCATTCTTCATTCTATAACTTGACTGAAATCCCCGCATTCAATGATTCAACCCATCCACACACACATCTCAGTCACGATTCTTACTCACTTTGAGAATGGCATCCGACACCAAACATGGTGACTCCGATCACCTGGAGAAGGAGCCGGGCAACCTTACGCAGATCAATGCTGCCTCCGTAGCCCTATCAGCTGCCATGGCAGCCCAGAAGCCGTCTTTGTTGTCTAAAAGCATGTTCAAACTGTACTTCATCATGGCTGTTGGGTACATGGTGTCAACGATGAACGGTTTCGATTCGTCTCTAATGGGTGCTGTCAATGCCATGAAACCATACCAGGAGACGTTCGGCCTCAATGGCGCTGGTATGTCCAATAATGCCCGAGATCTTCCCATGGTAGACTAACCTTGTATAGGGTCATCCACGGGAGTCGTCTTTATCATCTACAACCTTGGTCAGATTGCCGCCTTCCCATTTTGTGGCCTCTTGGCAGACGGTTACGGTCGAAGAGTCTGTATATTTGTTGGATGTCTCGTTGTAGTCATCGGCACTGCAGTCCAGGCGTCCTGCCATGAACTTAATGTCTTCATGGGTGGCCGCTTCATCCTGGGCTTTGGTGCGGCCCTCGCCTCTGGAGCTGGACCTGCGTACACCGTCGAGTTGGCCCATCCGGCCTATCGTGGTACGATGGCTGGTATGTACAACAACTTCTGGTGGTTCGGCAGCATTCTCGCGGGGTGGGCCACATACGGCTCCAACAAGAACTACTCGACTTCCTGGGCCTGGAGAATTCCGACCGTCGTCCAGGCTGGTCTTCCCATCATAGTCATGATTCTCATCTTATTCTTCCCGGAATCTCCCCGATGGTTGATCTACCATGACCGCCCCGATGAGGCCCTCGCTATTTTTGCCAAATACCACGGAGATGGTGATGAAAACGCACCTATTGTCCAGCTACAGTATCACGAAGTTGTTGAGCAGATGGAACTCACACGAAATGATAACCCCTGGTGGGATTTCAGGGAGCTGGTCAACACTGCAGGCGCACGATACAGATTGTACATGGTTATTCTCATGTCCTTCTTTGGCCAGTGGTCGGGAAATAATGTTGTCTCATACTTCTTGGTACGTGATTAGACTCCATGCCCAGTCAGCACTCAGGACCTGTCTCCAATGATCGTCAAGAATTATCAAAGCTAACTTTTATCTAGCCCCTGATGATGGAACAAGCAGGGCTGAAAGATCCCAACCAACAGCTTCTGATCAACGCCATCCTTCCGATTTTCACCATGATCGGAGCTTGTTACGGTGCCACACTTCTCGACAGACTGGGTCGCAGGGTTATGTTGCTGGGCGGTCTTACCGGCGCGCTGTTCAGTTACGTTCTACTCACCGCATTCACAGCGCAATCAGAAAAACACCCTAGCCTCAGTTATGGTGTAATTGTCAGCGTCTTTCTGTTTATGATCACCTTTGCGTGGGGCTTCACACCACTCCAGACTCTCTATTCTGTCGAGTGCCTGGAAAACCGCACTCGCGCCAAGGGTTCTGGGCTTAACTTTCTGTTTCTCAACGTCGCACAGGTCGTTAATACCTACGGAATCAGCGTCGGGATCGCCGAGATTGGCTGGAGGCTATACTTGGTATATATCGGCTGGATCTGTGTTGAGATGGTAGTGATATACTTCTTCTTTGTGGAGACGGCTGGGAAAACGTTGGAGCAGATGTCTAGCATCTTTGATGCACCGAACCCGAGGAAGGAGTCAACGAAGAAGACTACGGTGCTGATTGACGACAGGGGTAATGTCGTGGATATCCAGGACTGAGGTGCTGCATTGTATTTTATTTAGCTTGCTATTATATCTACAAGGCATGCTGTATTCATATATTGTGTACTACATTGAAATGACTCTTGTCTGGTGAAACATCAAGCGTAGTTCAATTGCAAATAATACCTAACTAGTTATATTCTATATTAGTCGTCTCTTCCAACGCTCAGCGTATCAAACATGTTCAGATGCGTCCAGCTTCTCTCTGCCCGGTCTCGCAGTTCCTCCATCTCATCAACAAGGTCATTACCGTCACCATCACCATCTCTATCGATGTCTCCTAAGATTTCCTGCAACCTCCAAGCAATCCTTTCCGCTCCAGCCCGAGCACCCTCAAGGTTCGCAGCTCCTGGTCCGAGTTGAAGACCAGCAAAGCGTCCAGTCACGAAAAGCGGAACGTCCTTACTCCACTGCATGTCGTAAGTCAAACAAGGAAGCCCTCCAACTGTCTCGATTGGGTGACTCTGTAGGAGTGGCTTTAACAGTGGCATACAATTAATGTCTGCCTTTGCGCCAGTTGCGTAGTAGATGTAGTCTATCGGAGGCAGGTCTGGGATTGGAGGCTCTGTCTGGATTGTCCACAACTTTGATGTAACGTCCCAGGTCTTGCCCACTATTTGTGTTTTTGTATGGCGTAAAACGCTTCCTTTTGTCTGGTGTCTTTCAAGAACAGCCTTATACGCTGGAGTGATTGAACCTCCATTGCGAGCAGACAGGATCATCTCAAATCGCTCCTCGTCTGTGTCCGCCGACCAGAAGGCTGCTTGGTTGATGTTTTTATATTTCGCAACCCAGTCAAGGCTGAGATCAAAATGTTTGACCTTGAAATCGTCACGCATAATGTGCCACACTTTGGAAACGCCCTTCTTGATGCAGAGATCTACGATTTGAGCAGAAGTCAAACCGCCACCAATGACGATAACATTCGTTGTGTGCTTTGAATCCACCTTTACTTTGACGTGTGGTGCAAGACACTTCTGTTTGAGAAGCTGAGACGTATGGCAAGCACCTTCTGCCTCATTAGGACTGAATGGCGGAGGAGCGGGTAGTCCAGGCCCGATGGCAAGAACGACGGTACGTGCGAGTTGCGTGCCCGTTGAAGTCTTGATGGTGAAGCAGTTATCTGGGCGCTCATCTGTCCCTTGCTCATCATATTCGATGGAGAGCACATCAGCTTGTGTGACGAGATTATTCAGACTATAGCGATCGATACAATCCTGACAGTAGTCGTTGAACAGAGATGTGGATGGCGTGTAGTAGTCTTGCATATCTCGTTCATCGATTGATTTACCCCTGTCATATATTAATATGGGCCATAGAGCGGGATTTTGAACATACGTGTGTGCATTTACGGATGGTCCCCTCTTCATCTTCTTCTTCATTAGATGCTTTGAAATTTCTTTTCCTACCACCCCTTTCAGATCAACCATCTCCTTCTCTCTACCCTTGGCGTATGCATATGCCTTTAGACCATCCCGATCTCTTGGGTCAACATGGAAGAACAGCGGACTTCTTAAAGTCTTGATGTTGTAAGCACGAAATAAGCATGTCCACTTTGTCATCCAGTCTGGCCCCGAAGAGTCGTATACTGCCATTAAATATTTCGGCGGATTGCAGATTTGCCCGCATGGCTTCTCCGACTTGTCTTCGACTAATATTTTTTTCGTTGCACGTCCCTTGGTAGGCACAATCTTTACACGATGCTTGTGTCGCTTAATCCAGTGGTATCTCTGATGCTCGGCATCCGTGAAGAGTGCTGAGGGCGTTGTCTCTCGCAGCCGTGCTGCCACTGCGAGAGCACAGGGGCCAGCACCAATAATGGCAATATCGAGAACCTCGGGAGTTTCTAGAGTCGTATCCATGATTACCTTTTGTTCTATAATACTTTTAAGGATTAATTCAAGATGATGGTAGGGTTTTACAATCTCAAACAAATCTGAAAGCGGGGGGTGGTTGATTCCATGGCGTCGTCGTAACCTTGATGGTTCCGACCTTCGACCGACACCTTGGTGGTTACGTCTCTCCACCGACACCTTGATGGCCATCCCAAGTAATCTGACAATTAGATTTCGCACTTTGTGCGTAAGAAAGGGCAAGGGCGGAGAGAAATTTACAGGCGGGGTCTAATCACCAGTCGCTGTGGAGTTACAGATCCGACCAAAGGCATTGAAACAGGGCCTTTGTCAGTATTGGTGCGCTGGAATCCACTCATATTGAGAACTGGTCACTGCTAGTTGAATCGGATATTTAGCAGGCAAACAGGGCAAGGGTAACTGTGAAATCTATCAAGAGATTTAAAATTAAACAAGTCTATAATACCACAGTAACTTTCATATTGAAAAAAAGAAGAAATAGCATCTAGAAAACGAGTTATATATGTTCCGGCCCAACCACGAGATATGCCCGCTCACGAGCTGGCCGGCCCAACCACGAGATTTTCCGACTTTTGGTTCGGCCGGCCAGCTCACGAGCGGGCCGGCCCAACCACGAGTAATTAGAAATAGAAGTAATCAATTGATCTATAACTACGCTTCCCGTGCTCGTTTCCGACGAGGCCTCTCAACTAGAGCTATTTCTGTACGAGTAGTAAGGCCTGATAAATTACCACAGTTATGGTCATCGTTATGGCAGTGTACACTACACTCCTTAGCTTCCTTATAACACCAGCACCTCTTTGTACTACACTACCCCTTACATTAACAGGATATTCCAACCCGAGCACTTGTAGAAGCCTCTCTAGCTGCAAACCCTAGGCCTACTTCCTTAGTAGAAGTAGGAATTACTATATCACCCTATAGAGCTTGCTCTACAACTCCAAGTGATTTAGTAGGAATAAGGCGTTGTATAATACCAGAAGCTGTAAGAATCCGATACCTATGAGGGTAGGGCTCTTCTAGAATTCGTGCAAATAGCCTCTTATTATCAGTTGAGGTTCTATCCACTCGAGGAACCTTAATAGAGACTATTGCTCCTATATCAAAGTGCTGAATATCGTGCTTCTTTGTATATTTACGTACCATAGAAATCCTTGCTCGTTGAGTGGCTGCAATAGCTCTCTCAATTACAGGATCAGGTGTTACCCGAAGCTCAGTTCTAGGTTGAGCTGGAACTCGGGCCCGGGTCCCACGCCGGACCTCTGGCTCTAAGCCAGAGCCAGAGCTAGGCTCGGAATTGAGTTCTGAGGTAGAGAACTCAATTCTAGGCTCTGGCGCTCGAGTCTGAAGCCTTGAGCTCTCGAGCTCAGAACAGAACTCAGGCTCAGCCTAGAGCTGGGCTAGTACTCGAGCCTGAGCTCGAGTAGGAGCTAGACGGCAGAGCTTAGAATTAAGCTCGAGCTCTGGCTCTCGCTCTGGCTCTCGCTCAGAACCAGAGCTGAGCTCGGAATTGAGCTCTCGCTCTGGCTCTCGCTGCCGAAGTTGTAGGTCGAGTAGAGCTTCCGAGCCCAGCTCGTGGAGCTCGCTCTCAAATATCGGGCCTATAGTTGGGTCTTCCTGCTCAATTCCAATTGACAGATCCTTCCGGGCCTGACTATTGAGCCAGTCGATATATGAGCTACGCTCTCGGAATAGGAGCTTAGCTGGCGCACACCTAATTGTAGAGTGGATTTGGGTGTTCATAGCGAGCACCACTTCGAGTAGCCCATCCTTCCATTCTATAGACCCATGGTCCATTTTCCATGCCCGGAGCTTATTCTCAACAACCCCATTTGCCTGCTCAACTAGGCCTTGTGTTTGTGGCGATCGTGGTGCTCTATTTACTACCTGGATTCCATACTTCTGTAGTAGAATAAGGAGAGCCCCCTTAAATTCCTTTCCGTTATTAGCTTGCATAATCTTAGGAGGTAAGAAAGTAGTAATGAATTGAGCAAAGTAGTCTGCAATAGGCTTAGCGTGCTTGCTTTTCAATGGGTATAGCTGTGTATATTTTGAGAAATGATCCTTTATATGAAGAATCCATTTATACTGCCTTAACGGCTCGTGGCGCATATTAATTAGGTTAATTTGAACCCTCTCCTACGCCCGTCCACTTATAATAGGAACTAATGGAGCTTTTGTAGTATTTAGTCTGTTTAAGGTGCAATTCTTACACCGTTTAAGTATAAACTTTACATCCTCTCGCTTTATTCCATAGAACCGTTGCTCTATAATAGGCTACACCTTATTCCAGCCTACATGTAGGAGCTTAAGGTGTTCTTGCGTAATGATATCAAACACCTCTGCTTTTAGCACTACATATCTAGGCTGTAGGTGGCGTATATTGCTCTTTCGATAGAGCTTATGGTCTAGAAGTATGAAGTTTAATTGCGTACGGGTTTTAAGGTTCACAGCTCCCTTATTCTGTGATATATAGGCAGAGGGATCTTCGAGTATTCTGCGCATATGGTGTAGTTGCTCAAGTGAGAATTGCTCACGGTTATAGTAAGTTGTACTATTACTATAGGCTTCAAAAGCAGTGCGCACATCGTACGGAAATGGGTTTATTGAAGTAATAGTAGCCATAATTACTACTGTAAATAGGTGTAGGATTTAAAGGTTTTCCTACGTTCTACGTTCTACGTTATTACCCCGCTCGCAGTTAGGCTTGTAGTTGGGCTCGTGGTTGGGCTCGTGGTTGGGCCAGCCCGCTCGTGAGCTGGCCGGCCGAACCAAAAGTCGGAAAATCTCGTGGTTGGGCCGGCCAGCTCGTGAGCGGGCATATCTCGTGGTTGGGCCGGAACATATACAAATCTCTTGTCTAATGTATGAGCGACTAGAGAATACCTACTACCCCTCTATTTAGACAATTCCTTTTTAATAGCTTGCCTAACGTTATTTCTTATTTCCTCTGTTATCTCTATTCCCGTCCACAGCTTGGCCTGTTCAAGTCCTTGCTCAACCGTTGCTTCTGTCCCCAAGATAACCTGCCACCCACAATCCGCTGCTAGCTCTGAGATTTTGGTGATTGGCGTCGGGTGGTAGCACATTTTAAGCAAGGCACCCTTATCTCCTGATCTCATGAAGTGCTCTAATATCCTGCGCACTGTTTTCTCATTCTCTGTTGTAGGTGAGAACTTTGGAATGGCGCTGACAATCGCACCAGGGGGCGACAAGGATTTAGCATGCTCTAGTGAGGTAACATGGATGATATGGTCGGTTTTACCACGAGCGGCAATCTCTTGGAGTACCGATTCCACTTCAGACGCATCGCGGTTGATGATGTAAATAGGAGAGCAGCCTAACGATCTTTCAAGTGCATACAACGCAGCACGACATGTTCCGCCCCCACCGCCAATTAGACCAGGCTTTCCTCTATATACCGAAGAGTCAGAGACGTTGTAACGGAAGGATTCGCGGACACCAATATAGTCTGTGTTTGTACCACAATATTTGTATTTTGGATGCGCCGACGCTGAGTTTGATGTTTCGCCGTTGGTCGAAATGCTAGCGCTCTCTTCCCTTGGCCTGAGAAAGATGGTGTTGATAGCGCCTATAGCCTGACCTTCAGGAGTGATCTCATCCAGATATGGGATAACAGCGACCTTAAAAGGCATAGTGACACTTGAGCCCATGCAATTAGCATCTGCTTTCATCCACTTGAGAAAGCCAGGGAGGTCATCCGTTTCGTAGAGCACCTGTCCCCAATTCTTCCCTACAGTGGAATAGATGGTGCCATGGACGACAGGGGAGAGGACATGAGAACGCCGTGTATAACAGTGCTGGCAATGCTATACGCCGTCCTTTAACCCCTGGCGGTATTAGTACCATGGCTTTCTTCTATCTCTGGGTTGTCTTCTTCATGCCCTCGTGGGGTGGTACCCCCTATGTAGTTAACTCCGAAATGTTCGAACAAGGCGTCCGCATCCTCGCCCAGGCCTTCGCTTCCGCAAATAACTGGTTTTAGAACTTCGTTATTGTCTGCTTTACCCCACAGATGTTTGAAACTATAGATTACGGCGTCTACTTCTTCTTTGGATCCCTAATGCTTTGCTCAGTCGCCTTTGTATACTTTCTCCTGCCTGAGACAAAGAGTATACCGCTTGAACTATGGATCGTCTGTTTGCGCCTGGCAAGCACGCTCGCCATGCTCACAAGGCTGTTTTATTAGAGCTGAAAGCTGCCGAGAAAATTCTACGGGAGGGTATTGAGGGCGACCGCAAGGTCAACCAGCTTGATTCTGAGGCCGAAGGGAAACAAATTGAGAATGAGTGATTATAAGAGTTGTATTCTAGTTTGATTATCTAGAGATAAGAATATAATTACGATTAAATGCTTCATTACATTCGAGGATAAATGCTCTTCCTCGGGTTATAATTAAATGAATTCAAATAAGGGGGGTATATTTCAATAATGGCGAACATGGGGATGGAACGGTGCCCCACCAATTCTGAAAGTGCGAAGGTGGCACATCAAGCGAAGAAACGAAGCTCACGCGTTTTGAAAACATCTATCGGAAGAAACTACTAAAATTCAACGAAGTTCGAACCTTTCCAGACTTTCAGAATGATGTTGTTTTCGCGCATGTCTCCCGCATAATCTAACGTTCGTTTACTTTTCAATGTTCACTATCCTAGGCTGCAGTTTCGGGTCTTCCTCGGTTCTCCGCCAGGCTAACGCTAGCGTATCAAGCACCAGAGTTTACCGTAGCTCCCATAATGGATCCTTACCCCATTTCTCCTCGTTACTTTGTTGGCATTGCAAGTTAGCAACGTCCTTTCTATCCAACCGGAATCCATTGACTACCAATCATGCGATTTATTGCGTGTGTGCTTGTTTTACCTCTATAATAATGTCTAACTTTACACCTCCCAGCAACTGGACTACCTGGGAATCGTGTGACGGACCGGGCGACGATGTTGAAGTAGCTGAAACCAGACGTGGGATATGGAATATCGACGATACCACGAGGAGGTCAAGTAGCAAGCGTGCGATCGAAGATCCTCAATACGGTTATATGCTTGGACGAAACTCACCACAGGCTCTTGTTCATCAAATGGAGGCTGCATCAGGCCAACCTTCCGGTGGTCCCGAATCAAGAGACCCTGGAACGGAGCTGTCTAGTACAAGTTCAAAAAGGAGACAACCACGAGCAACTCAGGTATGTTGCAAAATGCTGCCTAGAAATCCTTCAATGCCTAATTCATCAAAAGGCTTGTAGAGGTTGCCGCGCAGCTAAAATAAAATGTGATGAAATGGTTCGATGCGCGAACTGCGTAGCAAAAGATATTATTTGCCAGAGAGACCCAATCGTCCAACCACAACCTACGTGAGCTGTTATTCTACCAAACCAGCTTTTGTTTTACTAATATCGCGGATATAGTAAAACAATTACTGCTCAGGTGGACGTCTCAAAGCGTTTGGATCATTTAATAGAATCCCAAGAAATTTTTCAACGGGCACTTGTGAAGGCGTTTCCCACGTTTGAGAGAGAGCTCATTCTCGAGAGGCAACTTTCTAGTGACGCTTCTAGAGAAGATAATCATGCAATACCACCGGGGAACAGATCCACTGGGCGAGTTCCAGCGACGTCTCCGGATACAGTCAATGACCAAGTGATGACTGACTATGCCACGGGCAATCTAGAAAGCGAAGAAGCAAAGGAAACAGCTTCAGGTATCAAATCAAAGCTAGGAATTCCGCCCGATCATACCACTGGGTGGGCTGGAGTATTACAGTGGCAGGTGGTTGCAGACATTATTGGGGAGGTTGTGAGGGACGGTGCCCTCACCTGCGACCCGCTGGGCTCGGAGAATGAGCGTGAGCTGCTTACTTTCAACAATTATAGTTCCCAAAATTACGGCACTGCCTCGGATCTCGACTATTTGACGGTGAAACGACATACGGAAAGTTATCTCTCTTACTTCGGTATCATGCATCCAATTTTGGATCCAAAAGTTATCGATAACCTCGTGGATGAATATTGGACCGCACTACGAGATGTCAAATTAATCTTCACTGAATCTCAATTTATGTTACCGTGGGATCCGAATCAGTCAATCAATGTTGCTATACTGCTTCTCGTTGTCGCGTTGGGACAGAGTTGTGAGCAGGCACTCGAATATCGAGTCGATCCGTACGAAGAGTCTCCGGGCACTGACTCCCTTGGTGGGCTCGCTCTCGAGCACACTTTAGGGTATACGTTTTTCTCCGCAGCAATTGCACTTTTGGGATGTGAAGTATGTGGAAACACAATACAGCATGTGCAGGCCTATGTTTTGGCTGGGCTTTACTATGGCCAACTTACTCGAATATTAGAGAGCCACACGTACTATTCAAATGCATCACGGGTGTTATACATGATATTAAAGCCGTAAGTGGAATTGTTTGTATTTGGTTTAGAAACTAACTTTTCTAGGCGGCTTCTACACATTCAGGACCTAGCGAGGCGGAACCAAATGTTTTCCCGGGAGGACGATCAGTTGATCATTATCTTCTGGACGTGTCTACAGCTTGAAAGGTAATATAGCGAATGTACCTTAATCCTATCACGCGTGCTTATTATTTACTAGCGATATTCTCGCCGAGCTCGATGTCCCCCAATCACAAATTTTGACATGGGAATCGACAATGCCATGGCCTAATGTCGAGACAGCTGTGGGAATGGGCTTTGACGTCAAAAATATGGAGTGTTACAATGCTCTTTTGTGGCTTCGAAAGAGACTTAACCACATCCATTCTGAGCTTTACGGACCAGGCATCCAAGAGGGTAGGATCGCCCCTATGTTTATTGTACAACCGGAAGACTAAGATGCTATGAATTAGGATATTCGCTTGAACAGATGAACCACCTCTCGAAACTCCCTTTTATTGACTCACTAAGGGAAAGCTTGGAGGGGTCAAACGCAATTGCTCCATCATGGACCTGGAACCCTGATGACCCCCCCTCCCAAAGCATTTTCGCAGCACGGCTCCGCGGGAAGTATTACGGCGGCCTCGTGATTACTTATCGGCCATTTCTCAGAATGATACTGGACAGTGAATTCTCAGCAAGAACTCTAGAAGGTGATCAGCAAGATTATATCTCGCCAATGATTATGAGCCATGCTAGGAGCTGCATTGATTCCCTCATTAAAAGCACACAGGCATTTCAGAATGTGCCTGGGGCTAGACCCATCCTCACAAATCGATGGGGAACAGCGTATGCGTATGTTGGATCCAACGAACTTTGTTTAAACATACTAACGCCATACAGGCAATATGGCAATGTACTTCTTCTATTGGCTGTATACCGGAACAGTAGACTGCGAAGGTTTGTCGACCGGAACCAGCTCAAGGATCTCGCCACTGCTACACTCCGATTCCTAGGAAGCGAGGGAAATTCATCACCTGCGTTATGGGAGGCCCACAAAATACTCCAATTTGCTTCGTTCAAGGTTCTAGGTTAATAGTTAATCGTGCCACCCAAAAGTCTGCTGAGGGTCTGCTTGAAAAGGGGAAGAATGAAAGACACTGTATTAGTAATTGTAACATTTTAGCTTTTTTTTTAATATTTCTGTAGGATACGTGGGTGGCTTACTCCCAAAGATGGGTATGATGTGATGAGTACAGCTCTGGAACAATTGCTATCATCTACAAAGTGACATAGACGCTCTTAGCATAGCCCCTTCCGCAGAATTTTTTGTCTCACGAGTAGATGCTTCCTATAGATAGTATAAATAGTAACAATAGCTATTTACTATATATATATCGCATATTGTAAACAATATTTCCAACGCTTTAAAATAATCTTCTTCTCCGCCTTGCTTATCCGCCACAAAGTAGTCTTCTCCTACGCCTCGGTCACTTCTTTAACTCAAACCGTCTGCTTCTGCTCAACACCCTCATGATGAGAGTATTTCTCGTTTGAACTGAGAGACTGGGGTTTAGATTCGTCCTCGGTAGAAGTGCTTTCGCGATGTCCATCGAAAATTTCCGCAATTTCCTCAAGTGTATGCCCCTTAGTCTCGGGGAACAGAAACCAGATCAGAGCGAATGAGATCGACAGCAGAACACAGAACACAATGTAATAATGCCATCCAATTGCCCTCATGGCGACAGGGTTAACAAAGTTTCCAAGTATCAATCCGCAATAGTTCACGACGAAGGCGCCAGTCACTCCACGGCCGCGGAGGGTGTACTGGTAGATTTCGACAACATACGCGGGCATCAGCGGCGTGAAGGCGATATCGTAGAAAAACTGATAGACGAAGATAATGACTACCACGGTTGTACCAACATTCTGGTTTAGTGTGTTTGTGAAGACACTGCTCAAGATAGTCCAGACAATGTATGAACACAACATGCCTCCAGTCGAAATGAGAAAGAGCTTGCGTCGTCCGATGCGGTCAACCATCAGGGCTCCGGCTACAACAGCGGCGAACCAGTTGAATATTTGGAGCAGACCGTTGATAAGTGCTTGGGAAGAGACGTCTGTAATACCAATCGTGTTGAGGACCAATGTAAGGTAGTAAGAGATAACTGCGTTACCGGACCACTGTGTGAACAGTCCCAAAATGGAGGCGATAAGTGTGCGCCTGCGATTTCCTGGGGTACTGAAAAGGTCGAAGTACGAAGATTGTGAGTTAATAGTTTGTTCAATGCGAATGTTCTCTTCCATCTCGTTGATTTCAAAGTCGATTAAGGGTGCCGATGCATCTCCTGCCGCGTGATATTTTCCAAGGATTTGGCGAGCCTCTTCAGTTCTGCCTTTAGCTACAAGCCATCTAAGACTATTGTTAGATACCGAAGAACTGGCGAGTACTGTGTAGGTTTGGTACATACCTTGGAGACTCCGGAAGCCAGAAGAAGCCTATGAATTGAAAGAACGGGAAGGCTCCCTGGAGAATGCTTGGAATGCGCCAGCTCCAGGTCGAGTCCAACCTGAAGGTACCATACGTCGACCAAGCAGCAAGGACTGCACCGAAGTACTATTCATATGTAAGTAAAACACATAGGTAGCAGTGGAAAGAATCTTACATAGAACGTATTGTATAAGCTCGTGATTTTACCTCTCTGGGTGGGGTAAGCAAGTTCTGTGACTAGGATAGGAGACGGCTGTGCGAGGAAGGCCGTTCCAAGTCCAAGTATAAACCTCGAGACAATCATCATTTCAACGTTCTGAGCTGCTCCCTGAAGCACTGTTCCAATCAGGAGGAGGAAGAAGCCAAAAAGCATTGGCATCTTGCGGCCGTATCGATCGGAAATCCAAGTTGACGGAAACAGGCCGAGTAGCTTCCCCACGGGGTAGATTGCATTGATAGCTCCAAGAATAGAAGCGGAAGGGTTGCCAAAATAATCTCTCCATTGTGGTAAAGTCTGGAGGCCGTTCATCATCGCCCCTGTTGACAAGTCAATGAGAAAAGCAGTTCTCAGTTGGGGGTTGTGCATCACATACCGTCAAACCCAATCGTACCAGAAGAGAACAGGGGAACAAGCAGAACCAGGTTCAACTGGATCAAATGCTTCGTTTGGTACCATGGCTTGGGGTTAACGGGCAAGACCTTGAGTCTGTTAGCTATGATAACTATAGAAGACAGTTGCTTGAATGGAAACTCACAGCAAGAATTTCTTTCCCGAGAGCTGCCTCTGCGCTCTCTTTGTTCGATTTCTTATCAGACCCCATGATAATTGTTGAGAATATAAAAATGTAGTATAGAATGGAAAGGAGGTAATATGTGTTCCTCAACACGAACAAGAGGCTGTTGACACAGATAGGTCATCTCAAATGAAGGGCACGTAGGGGATTATGTAGCTGACGGATCTATAGACAGGATACCATCATGAACATTGTCGCCACAGGACGGCCGAGCAAGCATATCCCGCACTATAGCAGCAATGAGGACAATGTAGTTGAGGTCAAGCACGGTTCCCCGCAAAGTTCCTCCTCTTTTCCCCCGCACGACTTCCTTTCTGACATGGTGGAGGGAGTAAAATTCCAAGTTGGCTTGGATTTGGAAAAGTACCAAGAATTAGCTTGAAGGGCTAATTCTTCGTCTCCGAAGTAGCAAGCCGCGACGTAGCTCGTAATGGCGGCTTTGACGACGCTTACCACCCGCCGCCGGTGTTGTTCGTTTCGTTTGCATCTTCTTTCTCGACAATTTTCGTCGGAATTAAGAGCGCCCCGGATCCGATCTCGCCGAGGGGTTCAATATGATGGAGCAAGCTAATAGGAATATGGGGAGAGACCCAGTAATGCCATGCGTCTGGAGTTCGGACCCCTAGAATATGGGGGCGCGATTAGCGTCTACGTCTTCGGAATCTGGAAAGTGGGGCCGGAGAGCACGTACACCAAAACTAGAGCCAGGAACTCGGTTTAGGTTTGCAAATCCCTGGTAACCTCTCACGGAAGTCCGGATTATGGGGCCGGGGTGGCTTGGGCACACAATCATATCCAAGAACCCGGTCTGCATCCCAATGACTATCTGAAACAGCCCGGGTTCTGGGGCCGAACGGTGAAGGGCCTCATCACGGGACCCTGCTTTAGGAAATAATGTCGGCATCCGACATGTCACCTTGCAAACGCATTCTGGCTGACTTATCCTTTGTTGGCAAAATGGTTTTTGGCGCTGGCCGTCTTTGATCACTTTAAATTATTCTCTACTTTGCTCACCGACACTGCTTGCAACAGCAGTGCCCACAACTCCGGTTTCAACACTGCCTGCAATAGATCCGTTAGGCCACGATGGGAGCCCAAATTCTTCCCTGTAGCATCGATGTTGAAGATGTGCTCTCACAGCTTTCGATGGACGAGAAAGTCGCATTAACACGAGGTCAGCAGAGATTCGCGTTTTGGTCAGCGATAATACTAATATGGCGCAACTAGGCTCGGACATGTGGCATACCACCCCAATACCAAGGCTAGACATACCGTCTCTGAGACTTTCAGATGGTCCAAATGGAGTTCGTGGAACGAAGTTCTTCAATAGCACAGCTGCGGCTTGTCTTCCGTGCGGTACTGGTCTCGGTGCCACTTGGGATATATCGCTGATACGGGAGGTTGGAAATCTCCTCGGGCTGGAGGCCAAGGCGAAAGGCGCACACGTGCTTCTGGGACCAACGGTGAACATGCAAAGAAATCCTTTGGGAGGGCGTGGCTTTGAGTCATTTTCCGAGGATCCAGTACTCTCAGGACTTATGGCAGCCTCTTACTGCAACGGCGTCCAGGACGAGAATGTCATTCCGTCTATAAAGCACTTTGTTTGCAACGATCAAGAAGACAAGAGGATGTCTGCCAGCATTGTCGTGAGTGACCGAGCTCTGCGAGAGATCTATCTCCTGCCTTTTATGCTCGCCGTTCGAGACTCTCAACCAGGCTCTTTTATGACATCATATAACAAGTTGAACGGGACACATTGCAGTGAGCACAAGAAATTGCTCCAAGGCATACTTCGAAAGGAGTGGGGCTGGGAGGGGCTCATTGTTAGCGACTGGTACGGGACCTACAGCACAACCGAAGCTGTTGAGGCAGGATTGGATCTCGAGATGCCTGGGCCATCAAGATGGAGGACGATCACCTTGTCTCATGCTGTAAATTCGGGTAAAATGGAGATGAAGGTCCTGGATTCTGCCGTCCGCAACGTTCTGCACGCAGTCAAGAAGGGCCAGGAAAGCGGCATCCCCGAGAATGCGGAAGAGAGAACGAGGAACACCAAAGCAGATAGACTTTTGTTACGACGTACTGCTGCAAACTCCATCGTTTTGCTGAAGAATGACGGAGGTATCTTGCCATTGAAAGCTAACAAAACGGTATGGGCGACTTATCCTCTTCCACTCGTGCATAATTCTGACTTTTAAGACCGCCGTCATAGGGTCGAACGCAAAAGTCGCAACATTCTGCGGTGGAGGTAGCGCATCTCTCAATCCATACTATTCAACTCCGGTCCTCGATTCCATACGCGCCAAATGTGGCGATGTCTCATTTTCGGAAGGCCCATACTCTCATCTCGAATTCTCGTTACTCGACAGCGTGATTACAGACACCAATGGTAACGCCGGGTTCACATTTCGATCATATCTCGAACCTCCAGAGAACACGTCAAGGAAAGAAATAGACACAATGTTCGTAAAGACTACAAAGTTCTTTCTGACCGACTATTCGCCACCACAACTGACATCTTCACTCTTCTGGGCCGAGATGGAAGCATGCTTAACCCCTGACAAGAGTGGCTTGTGGGACTTTGGAATTTGCACACAGGGGACGGCAAGGCTATTCCTTGATGATGTCGAAATTATCGACAACGCAACTCACCAAGAACCTGGGAATGCTTTCCTCGGAGCTGGAACAAAAGAAGTTTTTGGCACAGTGGACCTCCAAGCTGGCAAGAAGTACAAGCTCTTGATTAGTTTTGGTAGCGCGCCTACCTCGAAACTCGTTGCTCCAGGCATTGTTACATTCAGGAAGGGAGGCGTAAGGCTTCGTGGAGGACCGAAGATTAACGTTGAAAATGCAATCAATGAGGCATGCGAGGTAGCAAGCAAGGCTGATCAGGTCGTGCTTGTCGTTGGCCTAAACGTGAGTCTCTCCCTTACTAATAGTCATTGCAAGCTTACATTTATCTTTAGGGGGATTGGGAAGTTGAGGGTCAAGACCGAGCTAATATGTGTCTTCCGCCGCACACCGACGAGCTGATCACCAGCGTTCTAAAGGTCAGACCAGATGCGGTTGTTGTTACACAGAGTGGCACTCCTGTTGCAATGCCCTGGGCAGATCAAGCTCAAGCCATGGTTCAGATGTGGTATGGAGGCAACGAAGGTGGTAACGGTCTTGCTGATGTTCTGTTTGGTGATGTCAATCCAGTAAGTAGAGCGACGTGTGCCCATGCTGCCCAAAATACCGAGGGGAGAACCAACCAAGTAGTGAGCGGGCATAGGAATCGTGCCCGCAACTGTTCTTGTTGGACCCTCCGCCGGCTTTTGCGCCGCATGGGTATTTTCATTCGATATTCCTTGCTAATAGCTTCTACAGAGTGGCAAACTGCCTCTATCATTCCCTAAACGAATCCAAGACTGCCCGGCATACCTTCACTCGAAGTCAGACAGGGGTCGCATACTGTATGGCGAAGACATATTCGTTGGATACCGATATTATGAGAAGATTGAATTGCCAGTAGCGTTCCCTTTCGGGCATGGACTATCTTATACTACTTTCGCCCAAAGCAACCTCTCAGTTAGAACCGACAACGTAAACGTGATAGTCGAGCTCAAACTCGAAAATATCGGGGACAGGGAAGGTATGGAGGTTGTTCAAGTCTACGTTTCTCAACGGTCGACTTCAATAACACGTCCCGCGAAGGAACTTAAAGGCTTCTCCAAGGTCACATTGAGGCCGGGAGAGTCCACAAACATGGCAGTTGAGATTGCTACTAAATATGCGACGTCCTTCTGGGACGAGAGTTTGAATGCATGGACGTCGGAAGCTGGTATTTATGACGTATTTGTGGGAAACAGCAGTCAGGCACAGAATTTTCTCTGTGGCAGCTTCAAAATTGCCAAGACGGTATCTTGGAACGGTCTTTAGGAGTTAGAATTGTTTTTGTGGCAAGGTAGGAATAGAGAATAGATAGATAATAGAGGTTCAGTTACTGGTTGAAAATGCAAGAGCCGTATCACCCCTCCATTTTGAAAGCTAAAAGTTATCCCCACTCCTGAGAGTAGCTTAGCTCCCAACTACTTGGAACTGTCCTAAATATCTTAGTCTATTTATCCGCGCTACGGGAGGTTCCCCAACGCCGCGGACAAATCATAGAACGGGAAATGGCAGATCAACGCACCTGGAGGTCATACACCGTGAGCGGACGAGGCTAAATTTTGCGCGAGTGAGGGCGAGTCAAAGAGCCCGAATCGATTATTATAAGGAGTGGCGGTATGGCTTTCAACGTACAAAAGCATGCTTCCTGGAACACACAAGCACTGCTATTAAAACCCGGCACTTTTCAGCGATAAACAAAATGTGCAGAGAGATCTGGAACTTCTACCTTCATTGTAATGATATCCTGTTTGGTGGCTGGGAATATTGCACGGCCGATCGTCATGTGCGAGGTGATAGCTGTCCGCTCCGACAGCAACATACCCATTCAATTGAAAGCAAATGTTCGGATTGCGTATATGGTACACCACCTCCTGAAGTGAGATCACATTAACCTTGACCCCTTACCGATGGATACTGATAAAGTCTCAGCGAAATTAAGAACGGGAAACTTTTGACAGCTATGTCATATAGTACACAGCTGGGAAGAGACGAACAAATGACAGAAAGGTTCACACACCGTTTCTTTGGGGCATCCGAAAGCAAAGGAGAATGGTCTCTAGTCAACCACTGAGTTGGACTCAGAATTAAGGCATCTTAATGCCTCTGGATTTCCGAATGAACAACTGGGCTACTTTCACGTCCCGTGTTGGATTCTGTGGAGCGTTGGCATTGTTAGGTATCGGTAACCCACGATATCAATCTAGTCATTTGTGCTAATGGACATTGCGCTGAATCTGGGCCCTTTGGCGCCTGAAGGATGAAGAGAGGGAGAACAGGGGGCTCTTCCTGTAAACCCGGTGGCTGGATTGGGGGCTGGGTTTATAACATATGATAATACCTCGGGCGGTGCGGTGGGGGTGGGGGCTAGTTGTTGTGGTCGCATATTGTGATGCAGGTATCCGCAGTGACAATTGGAACGAATCTTGATGGTGTTGAATGCGGGGCGCTTTTGGAAGAGCACTGGGATATTCTAGAGCACTAGTTATCTGTACACGAATTGCCTTTTACCGGGTGTTAGAACATACACGCTGTTTCCTTGGCTTCCCACTTGGAATTTGTATCTGAATCCAGAAGCGGGCAGTCTCGGTCTCAGAGGTAACTATGATATTGGCTAACACATACACGAGCATTTGATCAAGAAGTCCTGCCATTAAATGATTTACATAGTGCTATTGTATAAAATGCTATGTATAGCGATAGTGTAGATTTTGCTAAAGAATATCTTACTCCAACCTTGAGCGAAGCGAAATTTTTGTTACAGTGATAATATCTTGTTTAAGATTTATAAAATGGAAATTCGTCTGCAAGTGATGCATATGTTGCAGAGGTGCAGTTGAATGACTTAGGATCGGTAGCGTTCCCGCCAACATAAACCTGTTGAAGTGGCCAGGCGCAGAGATCCCGAGTGTTTCCGGTTGCATCCACTGCAGTGAGTGTTTCCGGTTGCATCCACTGCAGTGAGTGTTTCCGGGAACACGTCGTCCTCGACCCAGGAAACCAGTTGATCAAAGGCACCGTTTGGGATGGGGCCTGAACCGCCAAAGCAGTGACCCACGCCAGGGGCCAGGAACAATCGCACATATGATGGCGCATCTGGATCAAGTTGCAGTACCTCCTGGTAAAAGGCAACAGTTCCGTTGGGTGGGATGGCCTCATCAGCGAGTCCGTGCCAGCTGATCATCTTACCGCCAGTGGCATGAAACCCTGACAGGTCTGGATTGGCAGCTCCCAATATAGAGTTGTAGTCTTCTTGGGATTGGGCTAGATATGAAAAGAATTGGGCATCTGTCATGCTGGTGAGGTCAAACTCAGGGTCCTTAGCTGAGAAGTAGGTAATCCAGGAGCCAAAGAGACTAGTAGCGCCCGCCGAGCATGTCGAATTAGACTCGCAGGTTGTGGAAGCATAATAGTTAATAAGAGAGGCGTCCTTATTGAGGCCGAACCAGCCCGTTTTGCCATCTTGACTGCGCGGCCCGGTCCATGCTGCCTGGACAATGCTTGCACCGGCGGAGGTGAATTGCTTCGTAACTCCACTACAGTTGAAACTTTGGCCGATAACCGCCGAAGGCTCAAATGTGCATAACTCTGGGAGTGATATAATGCCGTCCTTGAGGCCGTCTAGGTCATCGCAGGAGTCAATCGCAGCTTGCGTAAAGGCGTTGATTTCACAAGCCTGAGGATAGGTACCAAGATCGTTCATGAGTTGTGCCGCCCAATAGCCTGCGGGAACAAAATTCTCGATGTTGATTGCTGGGGGGCAGCAGCTAGAATACCATCGAAATCCTCCGGATATTTCTCTGCGATCATAAAGGCTTGTCGACCTCCCCCAGAACAGCCACTAAAATATGAGTATTTCGCTTGAGTGCCATAAAACGCTTCAGTGACTGCTTTCCCAATGACAGCCATTTCATGCAAAGTTCTTGAGCCAAAGTCCTCGAGCAAGTACAAGTTCACATTCCCGGGACTAGTCAGAGCCCATGTGGATGGGGTCAAAGAAGCGGTGTCGCCTTTGATGTGACCAGCATCGGTATCAACAGCCACATAGCCCTTGTCAACAGCTTGCGCTGTATATAGAGAACCAAAGCTGCCGCTGTACCCTCCACCACCGAGCGCTTCCAGCTTCCCGTTCCACGATTCCTGTTCAGGGAGCCAGACGGTACATTATATCGTGTCATTCCAGCCTGGGTGGGTGTAGGTAACTGTCACATTGCAGAAGTCGATAGTAACATAACTTCCGTCGCTAGTTCCCGGGGACAGGGAAACCGTGCTGTAGTTGTAGACGGGCGAAGCGGTGATGCTAAGAGAAGAAGCGCCAAAGAGTTGATCGGTAGGGAACGTAAAGGTTTCTGCCGTGCATTTTGTCGTTGTGCTTGTTGTGCTCCAAGAAGCGGAGGCAAATATCGCCCCAAAAAGGACGATCGAGAGCTGGAGCTGGAGCTGGACAAATTTATTAGGCATCATCATTCTTGTTATAGATAGAACGAGTGTGAATGAATGTTAAGAGATGCTGAAAAATCAGAGAAGGGGCATACTATGATATAAATACAAATCTATTATATTACTAGCGGGGGATCTTTTAATTGATACACGTACGTGGTGAGAAAATGGCAGTTCCTGGCAGAGCTCAAGGAGCTGCCATTGTGATAGTGTGTGGCTCGTAAGAGGTTCCAAATGCGTAGTATGGATATGGACAGCCGGGCGTACTCAAAGCCCCGGACTTAGCTCTTTACGGACAAGTCTCAGTCAGGTCCGCGTATACGTATTCCGTATGGCAATCTCCGCTCTTGTGAGGGAGCCCTCGATATTAGCGCATTTCCACGCAACCAATAGCGAGCGTTTCCGTACGCGGAGTGATCTTATAATGCTTGCCCACCCTCCCCATCCCTAAATCCAACGACGTTTACACTTCACCTTGCTATTTTTTTATAAAAAAAAGTACAATGAGAAGAAACCATCTCAAGTCAAGACGTGGCTGCAAGGAGTGTAAGCGTCGACACATTAAATGCGACGAAAGTCATCCTTGCTGCACTAACTGCCGTATCGCGGATCGTCTTTGCTCGTTCAAGGACCTCGTGCGAGACACCACGGACAATTTCATTCAACATGTCAATGCAAGCCCGGTATCCGCTTCATCATCTGTGGGGAAAGCAGTTCAGCCACGACCGTTAGACACCTCTAGCGCAAGCTCAACGCCATTGCTCTTAGCTTCGACTGCAAGCAACATATCGACGGCGAGCGCCACAAGTCCTTATTCCTTGCCTACCCCGCCAACACAATCATCACAATCATCACCTAACCAAACCTTCACACTTGTTCATTTAGCACTATTGCACCATGTTAAAAGTCGACTAGCAGAGGACTTCAGCATGGTTAGGACAGGAGAGAAAGGACACGCCTTCTTTGACATGACAATTCAGCACGCCATAAATACGCCGTTTCTGATGGATCAGCTACTCGCCATTTCAGCGGCACATATGAGCACGCTCTGCCCTCATCAACGTGGCTTCTATCGGGAGGAGGCCATGCGATTACAGACACGCGCGCTATACTTATTTAACTCTGAGAGAAAGTCTCAGATCTCTGACAACAATGACTTTGCCGGTTTCCTCTTCTCCATTCTACTTTCTCAACAAGCTCTTTTTGAGGCTCTTTCAGTTCAGACAGAGCTCTCGGTATTCCTTGACCATCTAGTCACTTCTTTAAGAATGTGTGCGGGTGTTCGTACTATTGCTGGCCAGTGTTTGGAAAAAATTCAGGCTGAATGTCAAACGCAGCTAGGCCTTACCTTACGCACAGACGACGACTGTTGTTGTAATACACAGTCTAACAGTAGCCAGCCGACAGCAGCAGCAATAGGGAATGCAAACCTCCGACAACGCATCGAGACTGCAGACTTAGGCGATACCGCCAAGGAGGCCTGCGTGTCTGCAGTAGATCTACTACTGAGACTACAGACCAGGCATACCTATTCATGCTTGCTCCGATCGAACGCCGACACAAACAAGGTACTACAATGGCCGGTTCGTGTGTCCTCCCACTACGTCGATCTGGTAGAGCAGCGACGTCCGGAAGCTCTAGTCATCCTGTCGCACTACGCAGCGATGATACATGAAGCGCCATACTATGGGGTTTTGGGTGACGCATCGGGCAGGTATATAATTGAATCCATTGGGAAGCAACTAGGGCCGTTTTGGCTTGAGTGGCTTGAGTGGCCATTTGAAACGCTTCGAGGCAAGGCTTAGAGGAAGCGGAATTATCATTCGAAAGATCAACAAATTACCCAAAACAGCTGCAAGCAAGCCCGCCTCTTATAACAACAGAACTGTTACATCCTATTCTAGAATGGGACATTCGCGTTCGTCAGGGTTTCAAACCCGATGAACAGCGGGTTTGGCTCCCCGATTTCAGCTGGCCGCTGCTTTCGCAGAAGTTTCTTCGTGAACGGCATCCTCTGATGCATTCGGTTCGCAAGGGCATTATACGGCGTTTCGAGAACTACACTTGTTAGCACCCCGAAAGTAAACGAAGAAGGGGGGAACATACCAGGATCCAACGACCTCCCAATAGTACCATTACACAACCACTCTGGAATCTCGATATCCCCCGTCCCAAACGATGCATGCAACTCCAGCGCTGCGCCGACCCTGGTCCCCAACTCCGTCCTCCACAGATCCTCCCCCTGAATCCTCGACGTCTCAGCCACATGGGCCATGGACGAGATCCCATAGCTCACGTGCGCGAAATCACGACACGTCTCCTGCGTGATTCCGCTTATAGGAAAGGTTGCCTGGTTGAACCAGTATTTGATGATTTCCTCCTTTGTGGTGCCAACGCCGCGGCCAGGAACGGGGAGCGGGCCGTCGCTGGTTAGGTAGATGTATGCAGGGACGCGATCAGCAAACTTGGACATCGAGGCTGTGTAGAGGGCGCGGTCTTCGAGGAAGACAGCGGCACCGATGGAGGCCTCCATCATTACTGGATTGAGGTTAACTGGTGTTATAATGGGAATGGAGGCGGACGTACCTAAGTCCCAGTTTCCGTTGTTTTTTACGTCGCCGTCGACGATGATGGGGAGGTATGCTCGGCGCAACATGCTTTCAAAGGCTTTGATACCCTTCGCCGTCCACCCCCCGCGGGAATAGCGCATGATCTCTCCAGCGCGGACCCAGTTGGCAGCAGACCATGCCGCCTGGAGGGGCGCGTTGGAGTTATTATGGCCCTCAATGGTACTAGACCATGAGTCCATGTAATGGATCGCTTTCTTTGCGTATGGCTTCTCCTTGGTGACCGAGTAGGCCAGAGCATTCATATACGCCGCCATTGAGTCCTCGCGTTCCTGGTAACAGCCGATATTAGGCGTTGACGTCGGACCGCATTGGACGACTTTGTAGGGTTGTGCTGTACGAGTTGGTGAAGAGTAGTTGTACTTCAACATAGAATCGAAGGCGTCGGTCCATGGCTGGGCGCCTCTTGCTACCTTGTGGGAGACGTAGTCCAGTTGGCTCTGGTGGACGAAGACGCCAGGGTGAACCCACCTCTTGGGAGCGTGGGTGGGGATGGGGGCAGGCTGGTGGTGCGTCTTCTCAGGACGATACCTTCCGCCAACTTCTGGGTATGCGGCGGCGTGGGCGCTGAGGCATAAGACAGACAGGAGGAGGAGGAGGGTAGTCCAGACTGAGGCCAAGAAGGTGGTGGACGTCATGCCTAATCTTAGAGCCAGGAGTCCAAAGTTGGCAATAGAGGAAAGAGAGCCTTAGCACGTCGCCAGTAATTGCATGTCGGATATTGCTGATCTGTGACTGTCGTTTTATATCACTGCATCCCGCGTCTTTACAAATCCATGACGGCAGCTACAAGATGCCGATTCCTACGGGCTTTCTTTCCACTGAAGCATAGAAATTCCACCAATCCAATTGCACAACAGACTGATAGAATCGAATAAACTTACATAGACTGGTTCAAACAATAATATTTGCACGGCAGGTGGTGAATCTGTGATACTGACCTTACTATCTCTCCCTAGAGGATTCTCTAGCGGTGGAAGCCCATTTTACCCCGCATCGACAACGGACCAGTTACGCTGTATTAAAAGGAGTCTAATGCGCATTGGTTAAGCTAAGTTTAAACTAGGGTTAAAAAAGGGCCTTTAGTGATCAATTCACTGAGAATGGCGTCTTCTATCCTTGCTAGGCTAGGAGTTGACTTGACTGACGTATCCCACAGGAACGAGAGGCGCTCTTCCCCACGCTTTGAGGGCAAGATTCCACCAACCATGAAATTGTCCGTGAAGAATCTCGGGAACTGTTTGAGAGTCATAGACATCGGCAATTAGAGCTTCGCCGTTATGGTCCTAGTAACGACGTAAATTATGCCAGGGTTAGTTTTAAGGTTTATTACCCAGATCCCGCATCTTCCTCGGGCCTTGAACCCTTCCCTCGCCGTGAAGCTCCAGGGCCGCGAACCAGCCCCGCCCGGCAAACGTAGGCCCCACTCACCCGCGACTCCGCGACGGAGGAGGAAACCTCTCAATTGTCCGCTTTCGCCGAGCTGATCGGTGAATTGCCGACGCATACAACCCCGGAGAGAAAGGGCAGATTTCAAGACTGGCGGGACCTCGTTACCAAAATTGGAGGTGAGCTGTAACGTTCCTGTGTCTGTACCCTTGCTCTATCCTCAGTTGGCTGCGACATCCCCGTGGTCAGGTTTCTCATGCTAAATTGTCTGGGATGCCCGAGATTTACTCGAAGACCAAAATCGCAACGGAATATGATGATGTCAATTTCACGCGCCCGGGGGTAGGCAGAAACCGCAATGTGATATTCAGAGGATATCCACGTGTTATCATGTCTATCACCGCAAGTACGGAAAACGGACGGAGTTTGACGCTTTCCGGAGATCATGCGTTTGCCGATTACTTGCAGATGCAGTCAATAAATGAGCTTATATAGTGCCCTGAAAGAAACCATCTTTCTCCAAAAAACCTAACTGCGTCCAACCTCTTAGACACCTCTAAGCACAACCAAGACTACAACTTAGCCGATTACACATTACATACAATGACTCCTAAATCAATGATCGCTTCTCTCCTCCTCCTCCCCGCCGCGGTCCTCGCCGTTCCTGCCGCCTTAGCCGACCCTGAATGCGCCCCTGGCGGTAACTTCGACCTCTCTTTCTGGAACCTGCAGCTTCCCACCGGCGATTCTGGCAGTTTTACCACAATCAAGAGCGCCGACCTACAAGGGTGCTCAGGCTATCAAGACAGCAACTTCTCGACCGACAAGTCCAGCGGGGCTATTGTCCTCATCGCACCCGGCAACCCTGATCTAACGGGCTGCTCTACGAGCTCCGGCAGCACGCATTGCCGCACCGAGCTACGTGAGGTGGACAGCCAAACGGGCAAGAACGCGGCGTGGTCGCCGAAGAAGACGAATAGACTTACAGTGTCCATGACGGTGGAGGCGGCAGATGATGGAAGCCACGGCACGGCGATCGGACAGGTATTTGCATCGGATGCGAGCAAACCGCTCGCGGAGATGTATTATAGCCGCAAGGGCGAGATTGTAGTCGGGGTCAAGCCAGATGCGAACTCAGGCCAGATCGTGACTAAAGTTGGGAACGTGGCCGTAGGGACGGAGTTTGAGTATAAGCTCGAGTACTCGAAGGATGTGCTGACGGTTACGATTAATGGGAAGGCTACTAACCTGGATACGGGCAATTGGGACTCGCCTAACTGCTATTTCAAGGCCGGGAATTACAATCAGGGCAAGTCGGCGGATTCGTCGAAAGTGGTCATTAGCGCTATCAAAGTCTCACACTCTTAAATTTTGGAAGAGGCAACAGGAGGTGCTGGAGTCGAAGAATTATCCTCTTAGTGTAGTAAAATGGCACAATTGGGAATGAGAATGGCAAGCAGATACAGTTGCTGTTAAAGGCAACTTTGCGTTCAAGTTTACGAGTACCTTCCGTCCCGCTATAGCGAAAATTTAGTCCGGCAATTAGAATCGCCAGATAATACAGTATATAGGCACGGAAGAAAAGTCAAATAAGCTTACCAACAGAGTTAATTTAACCTTCAACATTGTCCCGTCGGTCGGCCCGGGGTTTGCCCTGTGCTTATGATCGCCACGGGCGTTAAAGGCGAACTATAAGCTGTAGCTTATGTTTAGGCAACCTTGGCAATCATGAGGTCTAACCTGACCGCTCCATACTTCTGGGTATATAAAGGCCGAAGAATCGACCTATTATTCTTATATTCTATATTCTCACCAAAGGCTCCGCTCAAATATCCAGTCTGATTATCTTACCTAGCCTTAATTTTCATCATGAAATTCCAGTTCACCACGCTTGTCGGGCTCTTGCTGCCCCTTACATCTCTGGCCGCTCCAACAACTGAAGATGCCGTTGCGTCTCTCCCTCTTGCAGATGTCGTTGACGCCCGATCAGTTGCCCAGGACACCTCCCTTGAAGCACTGGGTTTGGAGAAGCGGAAAATTACATTCTGCATTATTATCAATTCCGACTCAAAAAGGGTGAACTGCCGTACGGGGCCGGGCTTCGACTACCCTCTCTACCCTGAGGAGTCATTATATATAGAAGTAGGCAACGGCTACCACTTCAGCTGCTACAAGAAAGGTGACTGCTATCAGGGCAATTGGTGAGTGGCTCTTTCTCATTGCTTCGCAATTAGGTGCAATGTTAAACTATTAAACTAACGCCCAATAGCACCTGGCAGAAACTGGCTAACACCAACTGCTACGTTAATGGCTACTATACAGACCCTCGGTGTTCTGCGGGTACGTATTAACTATGTCAAACATGACGGAAGATACAAAAGCTAACTTGTGGCCATAGCTGCTCTTGGAAAGTGTTAGGGGGCGACTACATATCTGCTCTACTTGGGGTTCGTAGAAGGAAAAGGGTTTCAGACGCTCAACGACTAAAGATCGATGTGAGAAACCTAGAAGCAGGGTACTGGCTTTAGACGCTTAATAACTAAGGATCTATGAGAGAGGATAAAATGAGAAGAAAGACAGATAGTCACTAGAGCTTAAAGTATAGCGCTGAGCTGCTGTAGTTCAAAGTACAACATTTAGTTGCTGTAGTTCAAAGTATAACGCTTGGTTGCTATAGTCCAAAGTACGATGGTTCGTTACTAAAGCAGCACAACAACAAACAGAACGATGATATCAAGCTTTAATCCATACGTATTTTAACTATATACAACCTGCTATATTTTACTTTTAACACCTATTACTATCCCGTTGTTCCAGCGGGATTCAAGATCACGTGCATATTTCTATCCTGGTCCGTGTATCGGACATCACAACAAAGTGACGCGTAAGCAGAGGACGACTTTGCTTAAATGTAGCAGATGGCCCCGCTAAAGGCTTGCTCTTCCATCTATAATCTTATCTATCCACTATAGTTATCTGATGGTCTAATTAACTTATAGCCAATCACGTTTAGACTTGACCCTTGGAATTATTAGCTGCCATGTCTTCTTGAAGTTCTATATGTAGTAAACTATCCTTTCTTCTCGAAATATTATATTTATCTTCGCGATTCTGATCGCACGAGCTATAATGAACCAACAAATGATCATTTGGATCTTTGGACTACTGGGCCTCACAGCCGTTGCTAGCGGGACAACAACCCATCCAAATGCCAACCACGTTTTTAACGCCATCCACTCGTCGATGAGACAATGGGGCTCCTCTGTTCACCACAACGGCATGTCCTTCTTCCTGGCTACTGTACCAGAGGGGACACAGTTTTATCACGGCACCTCAAACCCCTATCCAGTCAGCGGTATCGAGTGGCTAGCCTTCGAGCCCGAGCATGCAATGGTCTTTGCCCGACCACACGGCATTGACCATAAGCCGGGTTCAGAAAGAAGGAAATCAAAATCAAGGGGCGGCCGAGACTCCCCACAGCACCCGATCAAAGACGCCGCAGGAGATTTGCCCGTAAAAGCTGGATACTTGCACACCTACGCTGCGGCCAAAGACCTGCGCCTCCTTTACCTCGACGGCATGGCAGCTGGGAAGAGCGCGATTGGGACTCTTGATGCGCAGGACCGGATCCTGCTTAACGACACCCTGCTTGAGCGTAGTGAGAAGGAGCGTGCTGAAATTGCCTGCGGAATGGCGGATGGGGTCTGGGAAGGGCGGATTGACGGGATCTTGCGCATGGAAGCCGGGTTTGAGATCATTTTGTGTCATTTTGAGCGCGATTTGAAAGTGGTGAGGATTACTCAGGCGAAAGAGCAACGGAGCGACAAACCCCATCCGCATGAGGCTGACCGTAGCCATAAGGCAGGTGGCCCTGGTGGTCCAGGCAGCCCCGGTGGAGGAGCTGGGGAGGGGTACAGCTGGGTAAAGGCCGTTGCTGCGCGCTACCACGACATTGGCGGCCATCGGGTGAGCCTAGATTTCGACAACTTTGTGACAGCCTATGCCTACGACCTCGACCTTTTCGCCCAAGATGTCGATAGACCCCGGCTAACACATCTCTCGACCAAGGAGCTAGAGCCGATACGCCAAGATCTCAAAAACCTCGTCACGATGCAGGGCAGCGCTGAGCCGTCCTCGTTCGACTGGCAGGCTATGACTGACATGATCGTCACCCGCTATTCCGACGAATTGCAGAATATGGCGAATGGCAATTTCTCATCGCCGAGCGAGCTTCGACAGCGAGCGGAGCAGATGCTAGGGGCATTCATCGACTATAACGACGCCGATAACACCAAAGCTACCACTGACCGCTGTGCAGACCAGTTCATACCCCAGCGCGCCCCAACATCAGGCCACGCTTCCCAGGCCATCCGCTCCGTCTCCAGAACGATCTGCTCCACATTCGCTGCAGCGCTAGCCACTGAGGATGTTGACATCACAAAAGCCAGATTTCAGGACTTGATTAAGTATCTGTCGTGGGCATCCTGGAAGGAGTGTAGGGGGTGTGCTTATGATGAACTTTGTGTTATACCTATGTGGCCGATGGGCACTGTGGAGGACTATGAGCATCCTAGCTGCAGCAATACTAATACAGGACCACCAGGGGATAGGAGTGACAACTATTGGGGGGAGTTTCCCCACGGTGGTAGAGGTAGACCGTGATTCCTAAAGTTATACTAACTTCATTGTTTATATCTTATTGTTTAACTGGTGGCAAGAAGTCGGTCTTAGCCAGATCACTTCTTAGAAGCTGGATCCTACATAGCGGGAAGCCTACTGTGCCAAGAAAAATAAAGGGGTACCTTAACTCTAAGCACGTAAATACTATAATTCCTAGACACCTCAATGGACGCCACTGTTTTTGTTGATGAGTTGTTCCGAGGTGGCTGTGCGTGCTAAGCCATCATTCGTTGTATGTTGTACATTGTAAATGCATAGCCTCGCGACTCTCAGCCACCACAGCCATCTCTCCCGATCACCATGTTCTTCTGTCTATCAGGCTAAGTTAGTTGTCTTTATCAAATATTATTCTTGAGTGAGTCGAGCTGTGAAGACATCTATCTTAACTTGATATGGCTGTTCCATTTGGCTTCTCATGCGGCGACTTCATCGCGGCCGTTGAACTCGTATCAACGGTTGCAAATGCGCTTGGCCAACGCAACGAGGCAAATAACGAATATGGAGAGCTTGTGCGGCAGCTCTATTCTCTCGAGATAGCTCTACTGCAGGTTAAAAAGCTGCACGTTAGCGATTCACAGCACAGCGAGTTGGTTGGCCTTCGACAAACGGCCACTCAGTGCCAGCAGACGATCGATCACTTCTGGTTGAAAATCCAGAAATACCAGCCTCATCTACAATCAAACGGCTCCACCTCACGATTGAAGGATAGCTGGATGAAGATCAAATGGGCCACCTGCAAAAAGGACGACGTCGCGAAATTCAAAGCCGATTTAGTAGGCCATACGGAGTCTATACAAATGCTGCTTGCAGCAGTACAGATGTAGGTTGCCATCCTCTAGTTAATAATAAACTAGATCTAATTATGCATCGTCAATTAGAGAAGGTGCAAATATTGCCAAAGAAAGCCAGGAACAACATAATAAGACTTTGGCTACCAAGCTT
Organism: Pseudogymnoascus sp. BL308; assembly: GCA_001630595.1. Classification (NCBI taxonomy): domain Eukaryota; kingdom Fungi; phylum Ascomycota; class Leotiomycetes; order Thelebolales; family Thelebolaceae; genus Pseudogymnoascus; species Pseudogymnoascus sp. BL308. The sequence goes on along the minus strand of LMYD01000034.1, from coordinate 13,686 downwards.
CAGGCCGGGTATGCTGAGTGCCTGGAACGGCTTTCAAGCAGCATCGGTCAGGGTAAACAGCTCCTCCATATAGCAGCTGAAGTATTGTAAGTTTTCTAGACTGAGTGGCTCTTCTCGAGGCTAAACGAGTATTAGACGGACGAACTTTCAAATCTTCCAGGTCGTTGTTGCTATTCAGACTATGATGGCCAATGTGCCAGGTCAGATAGAAGGCAACAACCAGTCTATCTAATTGATGCGCTTGGAAAGTATAGTCCTTTCCATCTCGAGTTTATCAGATCCGCCGAGGTAAGAAATGTCCGACTCTTGACCAAGGCCACGATCTAATTAAGGGACGGATATAGGCTCTTGCTGCAGTGATTAAAATCAACTTCAGGGAGCTTGGGGAAGAGGCAGTTGAAAAAATCGAGAGAGGAAGGTTCGTCATCCAGGATTCCGCTACGACACAAGACATCGACCTTGAGGCTCATTGGGATACCTGTTTCCACCCCGGACAACGCGTAGAAATGAGCATCATCTTCACACACTGCGGGCGGCACTCTGATACACACTGTCCCAAATGCGGGAATGAGAGCATTTGTTCTTTGAATAAAAATGTCGAGTGGTATGTTCTCAATAAATGGAGGTAATTCCTAGGGAACTAACTATAACTAAATTAGCACGGCTTGCGGGACCTCGTTTTGTCGAACCGAGGATGCTAAACTCAGCGTTGATGGTTTGAAAGTAGAGGCCGACCATCTTTTAATAGGCCCTACAGAGCCTAACCATGAGCAAACATCCGTCACCTTCACCGACTCCCCAAGCAGTGGAGGTCAACATCAACCCTTAGGAAAACGGGAAAGACGTCGTCCAATAAGGAGGTCTCCTCGACTATTGGATAGGGTCCAGCGAGTTAGGATTAATATCCCACCTCTCAAAGCGAAGCCTACCTCCTCTACTATTAATGCGCTAGGTTCGCAGCCTGGCGCCGGAAATCCATCTACTAGCTTGGGCTTAGGGATCAGTAAACCGAGCGATATCAACAGACCAAATAAGCGCAGTGAGAAAATCCCTTCCCCTCACTCCAGCTCATTTGTGGACAAAAGGTCCGGATATTCTTCTGTGCCGATATGGGAATGTTGCTGGTGCCAAAGCGCTGGCATGACCGTACATATACAGTTTTGCACTTGTGGGCACTATAGATGTACTTCCTGCAAAAAATTTGAATCACGAAGGTAGGTAGTATCCGAAATGGTATAGGAACAATGGTTCTTCAAGAGCCATCCATGGCTAATGATTATAGCTAAGACGTAGATTATAATGATACATTCTAATGCTTTAGATTACTGGAATTTCTCATGCCATCTAAAAGTCTATATAAGGACTATATGTTGTTGTAAGCATCTACCTATAATGAAATTCCTCCTCCTGCATAATTAGATTTTAAATAGTAGATTCCCATGAATGGTAATAGGAATGTAAGTAACTAGATTTGCAATTTATAAAGCCAGTGGCTTATTCTAATATTGTTGTGGCTAGAAACTGTCGGAATTATTGCTGTTGATGGTAACTAAAAACACACTTGTGGTAGCTAGTGGTTTATTTTAATGCCGCTGTGGTTAGAAACTGTCGGAATTATTCCTGTTAATAGTAACTGAAAACAAGACGGGTCCTATACAGACTTTGGGGCCGCACGAGTATTGTAAGACTTTCATCAACATTAAAAGGAATAACACCCGGGTTGAGAGTTTCAGGCGTTCAAATCATGCTAATTCGCTATCAAGACTATAGAGATAATCGTCCCGAATATCCTAATATACATTTACTTCGCGCTATAACACATAAACCCAGCCCCCAACGACACCTAAAAAGCAAGCTTCCTACCAATACACCCATATACACCCATATACAACACCAATCAGTGTTATCTACGAGTCGGCGTAATCAGTCGAGCCACTCGTCTTCACAGGATTCGCTGTTGACGTCCCCGAGGATGTGCTTGCAGATTTGCTCGCCGCTGCGGTTGTGCTACTATCCCACCGAGTTAGGTTCAGGCCAGAAGAGACGCAGCAAGCAGTGTAGTCACTCACGATGACTTCTTCTCCTCCACCGACGCCGGCTTCTTATCATCCGCTACAATATTCTTATCCTTCATCGACGCAGCAGCAGCTTCATCAGCCTTGGTCTTCTCGTCGTCGACCTTGGGCTCATCGGCCTTGGGCTTCTCCGCATCACCAGCCTTGGCGGCATCCTCTGCATCTTTCTTGGCCTTCTCTGCGTCCTCCTTGGCCTTCTTCGCGTCGGCTTCTTGCTCCTTCTTGCGATGCTCTCCGTCCTCCATAGGCTCCATCCCCATGTTTCCCAGAAGAATCTTCGTCTCGGGGCAGTAATCGAAGATCTGGCGCCTGCGAGTCGCATTGCCCCAGACCACGGGGTCTTGGAGCTTGCCCGAGCCACGGATGTGGTATCCCAGGGGCCTCTCAACGTACAGGGACTCGACGCTGAAGTAGACCTCCTCCTGGGCTGGGGCGGCGTTCTTCAGGCGCTCGCACACCCATGTATCTTCCCATTGGCGATGCCCCGGCTCGCGGGCGTCATTCTGGAGAACTTCGATGATGGGAGGGATGTGGCGGAGGGAGAGCCCGCCGTTTCCGCCGGGGACATCTCCGTTCCACGGCGCGCCGGTCCAGTCGTAGCCCTTTGCCACCCAGTCGTCTATGTTCTGCTCGGAGGCGGAGCAGATAATGGAGTCGGTCTGGAAGAAGAGGGCCCATTCCGCGGGTGCGAGGAATTCGGAGTAGAATGTGACATTTGTGAGTGTCTGAGAGATGGCCTCAGACGAGTCGACGGGGTAGTATGATGGTAGTTCTTGAAGCTGGAGCTTCTTCGATGCGATGTGTTGCTTCAGGGAGTGCGACTTGTGCACCACTGAGAAGGCTTCTTGCGACCCGACCAGCTTGACGACCCAGGCGGGCGGGAGGGTTGCGACGAAGTGGGAGAGGAGCGCGGGGAGCACGTTGGTGGGGCGGGTCTCGATGATCAACGCAATGCGACTGGGGTCGAGTCCCGGGGCGGCTGCTGCTGCTGCTTGGCCGGTTTGTGTTGTCTCGGGAATCTTGGGCATGTGCTCGGGGTCATATTCCTGTCCGGTGTATAGAGGTTCGACCTTTGGCCCCAATGGCTCCTTTGCCTTCTCTTCTTTTTCGGCTGCGGTGAGCGAACCAGATCGGAACGACGACGCTGAGGGTAACTTATCGCCGCCGTAGGCGAAGAGTGCAATCGCAGCTCTGAATGTACCTGTTAGCCAAAGAAAGCGGAATCGCATAACCGGGACAATGTCTGTGGACGTACATGAAAATGAAAATGAAGAAGGCGCTGCGCTGCACCCTCTTGCTCTGCCATACTGGGTTCATTCGAACGACGAGGCTCTCTCAGAGAACCGTCACCGAGGGGTGTTCGTGATGGCCGACTCGTGGCGTTTATTAACTGCGTAGCTATCCCCTGGCTATTCGCATTGAGTCTCGGGGTATTCGTGGGGAGTGAGGATGGAGCAGTTGGCCGATAGATGGCTGCTGGTATGGGGGTGGATGGAAGCCCGGGCGCAAAGGCTATAAATATTTGGCATAGCGGCCAAGCCAAGCGCAAGGCGGCGTAGCACCAAAAAAGGGGGCGATAAGATTAAGCGGCGAAGCCATGAATAAAAGGACTAAGTAGAGTATGAATCGCAACACGATTTCCTATTTAAAATACGGATAAGGAAAATAAAATCATACTTATTGACGCCATAACCATCTTGAGAATCCCATCAGCGCAATTACGTAGATTTTCTAACCAGATTTGTAGTATAGACTCGTGGAGATCTCTCCAGATCCTCGGCGACCGGCCGGAGACGCTATTTCAAGCTCTACGCCAGGAATTAAGCGAATCGCGTCGCGCTACCCCAACTTTTGTATCTCAGGCACTTGCGGAGCCCAGTATCAGTAATCTATCAGTGTATCGCCTCCCTCCACAAGAATATAACCTCCACCACCCCGGAATCACGATGAGCGATTTTTCGCCTGCCTCAGGCCCCAACCACCCCTGCACCCACCCTTCCGAATTGGGCGGTAGCACCTACGGTCGCAACGTCAGCATCACCACAGCCGTAGATTGAGCGATTCAGCTCAGTAATAGCGACTGTATATAACTCAACCTTCGTAAAAACTGGTAAATAGGCTCTTATATGCTATATTACCGTACCTTACCTACATTTTGATATAAAATATGTGCTAGAGTGCTGTGGTAGAGGCTTGTGTCCTTATTATAGGTGCTGTAGTACTGACTGCTTCTCTGCGCTTTCGGTACTATCGAAGCTCTCCCCTATTGTTATGGGGCTACCACTAAATTCAACACCACTATTAGCTACTACGATGACAGTCCGAAATCACGATTCTCGTCGTGATTGTAAGGGCTTCTGCTTGTTTCACAACTGCCGTAATTTGTATGGTAAATAGTAGCGAAGCCGAGCGAAAATTCTACAATCACGATGACAGAGTATGCCTTAGGACCCTACATTTCCACCGAACAATACCTTATAGCTACTGTTCTACCCTATAAATAATGATTAAATATCATAGAGACTAAAGTATAGTGCTAGTAGTTCGCTTCTATTAATTTATAGTAGGCTTTTGCGTTACTGTTAAAGGTAGAGTAGAACTTTTATATATTTTATAAAATAGACAAGATAATATTTATCAACTACGTAATATAACCACACTTTCCTACGATTACTCCGAAACTATAGCTTATAACTATTATATAACCGTATATTTAATCATAATGTAAAGTCATAGCCTCTGTATCTACACAGCTTCTAAATACGTAGATATCGAGGTTATCCCACCATGCTTTAGTGCTACTACGTACTCGCCATGAATATGCGATCTAGTCGGTTTTTACCATTAGAACCACCCTAGACCCACGCTTATTTGAGAAGTATTCTATAAACCTATCGCCTAGAGCGAAGGCCCGCGCTATAGCTTCGTCTATACCGTTTCGTACCCTCTTCTCTTCACTAATCTTCTTTAAAAGGTAGGTGAAGTTTAGGATACTCCAACTCCCTCGAGTAAGCTACCCATACTTCTCTACGACTATAGCCTAGCTATACTAATTTGCTTCGTATAGAACGACTAATTCCTATATACACTCGTTAGTTTCTATGCCTTATACTGTATAATATAGTGCCATACCCGCTAGTTTCTCTAGCGACCTTTCTACTGTTCCTAAACCTATGGCTAGTGCTTCTTATAGACCTTATCCTAACTACATAATGGGATCTTAGTTTCGTTAAGAACGATTGTACTAGGCCCATCATCGCTTGTCTAGTCTATAGGTAAGTCTTAGTAGTTCTTACTGTAAAGAATGTTTAGGGGGTTAGGAATGTCCTTCACCCGAACATTTATATCAAATCCCTTAATAGTAACAAGAGTAAATGGCTAGGATACGCTATAGCGCTTAACCTTCTCTCCTTATGTCAGTACTACCATACTATTCTAAGGAGAGATACCCTCAAGCGCTACGTTCTAGAAGAGAGGGAAGCTTAGAGTTTCAGTGCTAACTAACTACCCTAGCCGTTTCTGATGGATTGCTATTTCTGCATCAGCAAGCTCCTGCTATAGCGTTAAGGATGACGCTACACTTAGTGCAAACGAATGCTTGTGAAGATAGTTCACTTCTAACTACATCTTTATTAGGGATGGGACCTAGGCGAAGGAAGGTTCTAATGGTACTATTGTAGCGTGCTAACGACGCTCTACTCTATACCATACCGTTAATATCAATACTATATAAGGAAAGACTAAATCATACGCTCTAGCTTCATCATAAGCGACTTGTTCTAGTAAACGCCCTTGTAAGGCGAAGAACTAGTCTGCTAGTTGAAGTAAGGCTGTCTTCTCATGTTCCTACTAAAGATCTTTATCTCTTGCTATAGTAGAGACATCTTTACTCGTTAATGCTATAGCTCTAGTATCTTTCTTCGCCTATAGCCTATCATTTGCCTTTAGCTTCTTTCGTGGAGAGTACTCTTTTAGTGGCATTATAAATGTAGATATTTTGATGTTAATGGTGTAGTGCGACTAAAGCACATGTGGTAAGTTACAGCTAGCCCTATCTTTTACGCTATTTCTACACATACACCCTATCTTTTACGCTATTTCTACATAGACACGTGTTATATACTTCACCGCCTTAAAGGATGTCAAATGCTTTGCTATTACTAAGGATAGAGTGCTTCTTTTCGTTACCACTAAATCTTTTACACCTAATTATTACTATGTCTTTACCACCTCTCTTTGGTAGTAGCCTACCATCACAAGAGAATAACTATTATGGCGTACAACAGCTAGCTTCACTCGATCTTAACGACGATATTACACCAGAAGAAATAGATGAGGATATTAAAGATGAAAAAGCAAGAATTGACCAAGCTTTCTACTATATGAAAGAGGAAGTCCAAAAGGAAATGGAAGGAGCGTTAGCACTAAAGACAATTTCAGACTATGCGAGGTATGTTGTGGCTTTTAGCCCTCCTTTCGAACCTTTCTGTCGTTACTTTAGACCTACCGAATTACAGCTAACTCCTTACGGTACTATATAGTCTTTAGAAGCAATTTACAGCCTATACCATAGAGCAACACCCTTTAAATGGTTTATCCGACTTAAATGAGAGCAAAGACACATGTCCATGGCTTTATGTAGCGTGGATAATGTCTCTTTGTGACCCTAAACTAATATAAAATAGCCAATTGTTAGTGCTATTAACACTTCCACTACCCTCTACAATACTACTAATAAAGACAGAGAACTCTTCAAGGAGAATGCGCAAGGGAAAGCCTACTACATACTCACATGCAGTAAAAATGAGGTTAGCCTTGAGTTTTGGGTTTGTAAAGTATCTAAACAAGACTCCTATGGTATGGCAGAAGCTTTTAGATGGGACAAACTAGGGAAACCCGTCCCTATCTATAGTTGTAACGACATATATGAAAAGTCTTTGGAAGAAGAAGGTCTTTACTCTACTCCTTCAGTACATTCTAAGAAAGAGCTAATAATATAGTAGACAAGAGCTAGAGAGGTTACTACAAGTGCTCGTGTAATTACAAAAGAAGATTTGCGGAAACTATGGGTTTTCAACGAAGAATTCCCCTGTCTTTCGTTTAGAGAGAAGCTAGATAACTTTAATGATGAGGTTCACTACTCATCTTAGGGCGGTAGGCGCGTTCGGGCTATGCTCTAGTGCATTTACCTTCTCTCCTTCCTATGTTTATTGCGCTTTGATGAGGTACTATAGATATAGCTACACCATATTACAGTTGAGAACGAAGCTGTAGCAACTATTTCGTTAAACTTAGTATTCTAGAAAACGAAGCAAGAGGGTGGTATGTTGTCTATACTAAAGAAACAGCAAATACTTATGATCCTATAGGGATTAAACCATTTTACTTATAGCTAAACCTAGCTGAACCTTAGCTTTGCCTAATCTAGGCCTTATTAAAATGAGTTTAGATCGCCTAACTCAAAGAAGGCCATCTCTTCCGCGCTATTAACGCAAATGACTAGCTCTCTTTAGTAAATAAGCCACTTGTATGTACTTCTTCAGTTCTATTACATCTACTAGAGTATATAATGCTACTAACGAGGTAATAAAGCCTTCTAGTGTCTTTAGCGGATGGTTTAATTAGAACCTCGTTGATGTCAACCTTAACTACTCACACTACGGTACACACTTATTCTAGCGTGGTGGGTGCTAGTATTTATACTTAGAAAAGCGATGGGACGTTCAGAAAGTAGCTGATTAGGGTAGGTGGAGTGCTAACTACGACTCTAGCTCAATTATTTAGTATCTCCTAAACTAGAATGACTAGCCAGCTTCCTCCTGAAAAGACTTCCTTAATCCTCGGCTAGAACGAGGGCCTGCGTGTGTTACTTGTGGTAGAACTTGTCATTGTATATAGGGAGGAGAGCTTCTTACGGTAGTATCGTAGTAATTGTTACATTTATAGGTACTACCAAAAGATAGAGGGCATATATATAGTATTGAAAGAAGTAGCTAATGCTACGATACTACCGAAAAATCATTAGTATAACGCGCCTATAATGCAGATGTCTATCCTATACGGTACTGCTAAACCTATGCCTAATTTCCCTGTATATACTAAAAAAACACCATCTCCTACGCTATCCCTAAAAAAACACCATATCCTACGCTAGCCCCGAAAATATCAAAAGCGAAATAACCTACACCGATTAAAAAAATCAAAGATTCGCTAGGAACGAAGATTTACGCTATTATGGCTACTTCACCCATCCACGTACATATTGCGTTAGTGCTACCGACAAGAAGAGGCGATTGCTTTAGCCTAACTAAATCAAGCGGAAATAGGTGCGCTAGTACCGCCAGGAGCGTTGTCGTTGTCGTCGTAGTTCGATGGCTCTAAAGGTTTGCCATCGTTCTTCGATTTAGACGCATACTTGCGCTTCTTTGCTAAGGGGACCTTCTTGGGCTACTTCTTCGGTCCCTCTAAAGATTTCGCTGCATCTCTCGCTAGCTTCAAAGCATGACGGTCCGCTTTAGTCGAAGGACCACAGATCTTCTTTAGTGCTAGTATAGCATCATCATCTTCCTCTAAGTCCTCCGAATCGTGTAGACCTTCCTTCGCCATAACTAAACCCTTGAGGAAAAGCCCCATATTAGGGCCGTGGGGACGCACAGCATTGTTCGCTGCAGTCGTAAGTTGCTTGAACGTCTTCGGTTTATTTGAACCTTTGTACTTCTCGTGGTTAGCAGCGAGTTTTGTAAGCAAAAGTTCGCGGAGATTGTACTCGAAGAGATGCTAGATTGTCTCGTTAGCACCGAAAAAAGAGATAGAAGAAAGGAAAGTAAACGAAAGGGAAGGGGAAACTTACTTTCACGGTAAAGCTAGGCAAAAGGATTCGGAGAAAATCGAGGATCTAGTGACGTATCTAGGGCGTAAGGGTCTTTGGCGCCTTCGGTACTACCGAAGTTAGTATGGATTTCTATCGGGAGGAACGAAGCAATAACTTACATTCTCGGTGTAATTCTCTTGTCCGTAGAGAACCTTCAGCTCGTACGCGAAAAAAAATTCGATAGCAGCCTCCTACTTTCGTTAGTACCGAAGCTTTTCAGAAGGCTTATGGCAAAGCCGAAACTTACTTCCTAGACACACCTACAGCCTATGAGATTAGCATCGTTAAGACTGACGGGAGCGGCTATTCCTTCGTTAGTATTAAAATAAAGTAGAGTATCGTCGGCCATACCATAGTCGCTATCCTTGTTTCTAGGGATCACATTGTTGAGGGTACGGCCTAAGATTTGGTGTTAGCGAAGATTTCATAGTAAATACAGAACTAGACCGAAGGAGAGGGGGAAACTTACAGTTGTAGCATTTGGAGATGCTCTTCTGAATAGTGCCATTAGCGTAGCGTGTCCAAGCGTACTGGCTATTCCTTCGTTAATACCGAAGGAGGAAGGGAATGAGAGGGGGCTTACCGAAGCTTCTCTTCTAGGTCCAGACCATCCCTAGTGGGAGCCGAGCTATTGCCCTAGCGACAGAACCAGGCGAGTTTTCGCTCACAACGAGGATATCAGTAGTGTAGCTTCGATAGTACCGAAGGAAAGACTTACCCATTCGTTCGATTCGTGAGGATCTTCACATCCCACCTACACATACGGACCTTATCTTCGAAAGTAAAGGTCCACATTCTTGCGGTAGGACCGAAGGGAGGCAGGGGCGTTCTTGCGGTAGAGGCGAAGGGAGGCAATGGTGTTCTTGCGGTAGGACCGACGGGAGAGGGGGGGGTGCGCTGTGAGTGAATGTCAGTAAAAGATTCGGTAAGAGAGAAGAGAGAAGAGAAGAGGAGGGAAGGGGAGGGAAAAGCTTCGGAGCTTCCGAAGTAATCAGAAGCTTCGAAGCTTCCGAAGGAAAGGTGAGGTTCGGAGCGACCGAAGGAAAGAGGGCTAGTTGCGCCCAAGGTGTGGCGACTTACTGTTTTGAAGAGGATGAAGAGGAAAGTAGGAGTTTGGAAATCTAAGGTGGTATATATAGAACGCCAAATCGGTTGTACCGAGTGAAGAGAGTGAAGTAGGGTGTAGGAGCGAGTGAATATTAAGCGTTTAATAGGACAATAACAAGAAGTGAAAACTATAATAGGAACGTAGGAAATCGGTCTTTAAATTCACCATACCTCAAGCCGACTAATAGGAGCCATTCCTTCTACAACAGCTTCGGTCGCAACACAACAAGCGCCTAATCATTCGGTATGTGCGTATCTGGCATTGAAGCGTACAGGCTACAGCTTTAATTCACCTTCAGATTCTGATATTGAGGCTCAACTACAATCGACGGGAGCGTGGGGCATCACGTGGGCTTCGGTACGAAAGAGGGTTAGGGCTTAGTCATAGTTGTGGCTGAAAACACGATTTGGATTTCTCGTCGTGATTGCGGGCACAGAATACACGTGCGACAGCACGTGCAACCAGCTAGGTCTATCTGCCATATACACGATCAAGTTTGAAGTTTATAAAACATAAGGTATATGTCTATATAATTCCTTTTCTCCCTCCTAAACTATATGAATTGCACCTCGCCCTGAATGAAAGCGGTACGTACTGCATTTACGTAGTCCATTATAAATTCCCTCGGGTAGATGGACATGACCGAACGGACCCCTCTGATAAGACCCTATCGATAACGAGGGTTTCGGCAAAGAAAAGGGACGACGCCGAGTCACCGTGACTATTCACCGAGGCTTCCAGACATCCAGAGAATGAGATATGCGACTCGGCAACATCCATATATATCCTGAATAGACTCGAGCTCGAACGTCCATCCAAGGCTGGATAGGACAGGCAGCTCGCTCACCACGGTCCTGCAATGTCGCCGATTTCGTCTCATGCGGCGTCCCCCGCAGTGCTCAAGACCCTTGGCAATGGAGGAGAATACGAACACTACGAGCACCGCCGGACACGCACGAACACGGCCGAGATAGATAATACCATCAGCCATCCGGGCTCAGTGAAGATCAATGTCGAGGGCGCCTTCATTGTCGACAGGGACTCGACTTCACCGAACCGGTCCGGCGTCGATGGGGCGAATCATGAGACGACCGACATCAGGCTGCCAAACCACACGGCTGTTGTGAGCCACATTGCTGTGGATGTAAGATACCCCCACCCCCCCCCCCGCCCCGTTATGCGTACCAAGACCGAGTCCTGACTGTGTGGCAGATTGGAGGATCTCTGGCCAAGCTCGTATACTTCTCCCGCGAACCACCACCAGCGAAGCCGGGCGGACGGCTGAACTTCATGAGCTTCGAGACCGACAGGATTGACGATTGTATAAAGTTCATGAAGCAGCTGAAACTGAAGCAGCAAGCACTGAATGGCTCGAAGCCGGGCGAGCTATGTCTCATGGCGACGGGTGGCGGCGCATTCAAGTTCTATGACAAGATAAAGGAGGCGCTGGGAGTTGATATTGTGCGGGAGGATGAGATGGAATGCCTGATTATCGGTTCGTACCTACGTTCCGAATCTGTGGCATACTTCTAACGCGATAATTGCAGGCCTCGATTTCTTCATAACCGAAATTCCTCGCGAGGTCTTCACTTATAGCGAAACCGACCCAATGCAGTTTGCCGAAGCTCGTACCGACATATACCCATATTTGCTTGTTAATATTGGTTCGGGTGTGTCTATGATCAAGGTGTCAGGTCCAAAGGAGTTCCAGCGAGTCGGTGGTACATCGCTGGGTGGAGGAACACTGTGGGGTCTCCTATCATTACTCACTGGTGCGAGGACATTCGACGACATGCTTGGAATGGCCGAGCGCGGAGACAACACGAAAGTGGACATGCTGGTTGGTGACATTTATGGCGCAGACTATGGCAAGATAGGACTGAAGTCGACAACCATTGCGAGCAGCTTTGGTAAGGTGTTCCGCATGAAGAGAGAGGCAGAGATGGAGGCAGAAGACACTGGTGGCTTTGACGACGGCGTCGATCGCGATATGTCTCCAATCATAGAAGCTCCATCGCCACCAGCGCCAAAAGATGATCCCAAGCCGGACGCGCCCTTTGACGGGGCCGATGTGTCGCGATCACTGCTGTACGCAATCTCCAACAACATTGGCCAGATCGCGTACTTGCAATCGGAGAAGCACAAACTTGAACACATCTATTTTGGAGGCAGCTTCATCAGAGGCCACAGGCAGACGATGAACACACTGAGTTACGCCATCAAGTTTTGGAGTCAAGGCCAGAAGAAGGCGTACTTTCTGCGACACGAGGGCTATCTTGGATCTGTCGGCGCCTTCCTGAAGAGACAGCCCAAGAACTGGGGCCGGAGAGGAAGTTTCGACGATGGGGTTGGAGGACCTTTCAGGAGGGGAGATGCAGCGAGAGACTCTGAAGGCATGGACGAGTAAACGACACCAGAAAGTCCAATCAGTTCCTTTGGATGTCAGGCTGTCTGGGTGTGGGCGATGCATATTTTTGGAGTTTTGGGGCGCTGGGAGCATTTATACATTGTAAACAACTCAACGGGAGGCAATCATTTTAGAAGCATTGTAACAGTCTACGAAGCCAGCGGAGGCCATTTGATGCAATTCTGGGTGGCGGACAAGTTCATCAAATAGAGCCCATTGAAATTTGGATTTGTACAGTACTTTACATATGCGCCAAAAACAGCTGGTCAATATATCATATCAATTGAAACACATTGAATCTAACGGGTAGTTTAATTAATTTCTTGGTGCTTGCGCTGCCTGAAAGTCTTATGGGCGACTCTGTAGAAGCACCGTTTACAGTGCATGTGCTGTCTTACAACTATGAGAGTTTCTACTAGCAATTCAAGTTAATAGGATCGACTCCATTCCTTGGTAACCATCATGGCGATTATAGCTCTAAATGATTATGAGTTAATGTCCTGCAAAATAACGTACTTGATGGTGGTTTATCAGGGACAATAAAATGATGTGGCGCCAAAGTACCTGCGATTCTGTTGATCATCATACCAAGCTTTTTGACAAGCTTTTGTCAAGTTGGAGGGGGGGTGTCGTCATTAACCAACCCCACCAACCCCGCATGGGAACTTATAACTGCTTAAACCTAGTCGGCACATTGCAAGGAAGTGGTTGAACCTTTATAAGTCGTCAGCCCATCCATTGATAATTCCCTCACCGATCAACCTCTTTCAATTCTACCATTTCTAAAATCGTAGTTATCATCTTGCATTCTTACTCTCATATTTCACAAAAGCAGGTCTCAATTGATTCAGCAACCCTCAGTTGAAGTCCGCAGTTTACTTCCTCAAACCTTACAATGTGCCGCTGGTTCGCATACATATCTCCATCTGAGGAGTGTCTCCTCGAAGATGTCCTAATAGGCATGCTATCTTCCCCCTCCCCCCATACTATCATTCCACCCTCTAACAACCCCCCAGCACCAGCCCACGCAATCTCCAAACAAGTCAACCACCACTACCTCCCCTTCCTCCTCTCCCACGACCCCAAAGTCCACGCCGGCACCACAACCCAAGCCGAAGTCACCCACCGCAACGTCCTCTTCAACGTCGACGGCTTCGGCATGTCCTGGTACACCCCCGCCAAATCCCAATTCACCCCCTCCTCCCCCTCCACCGTCACCAGCGGC